>RDRW01000657.1:0-51882 GCA_007896445.1 Puccinia hordei | reverse complement strand
TTGTAACCGTTGAGAGCACGATGGTAAGGAGTTCGGAAAGAAGTGAGACGCCCGGTTGGAGAGGAAACGATCGGGTAGTCTCGTCCTTCTCGTTGAAGGAAACCTCGAACGCACGAGACGAGCCTTGAATTTTGAGAAGATTTCCTTCCGTCCTGATCATTTTGCGTCGAAAAACCACATGGTGGGTTAGGGGGTGCAATGTCGGAAGATAGGGTGACAGGGTCCAGACGTCTGGTGTTTCATGTTGTGTTAAGCTCGGCTCTGATTGCTTTTATTCCACTCATCTCGGAGGGGCGAGTTGAGGGCTTCATAGAAGGTCTTGGGGTCCTCAATGAAAAAGGAAACAGAGTTCGCCGAGTGTTTTGTTCGTCGAGACTCGGATAGGAGGTTATGAAGGGTTGATGTCGGCGCTGACGGCTGGGTTCGATGGGACCTTTTTCAGTCGGTTCCCAAGTGTAGTGTTTAAGTGGATTTTGGAGTGGGCGAGTGATCTGAGGTTGTCGGAGCTAGGTGAGTCGTCAGCAGGGGAGAATCGTGATGGGTGGACTTTTCGAACAGAGGAAGAGTCATCTGAAGGGAGATCGATTGTGATTGGTAGCGGCGAGGTGGTTTGGGCCGGAGGATTATGGAAATGGGGAAGTCATCAAAGTAACAGTTAGGGGCACTGTTTCATCAATGCAAGTGGAGTGGGAAATCAGGGAAGATATGGTGATTGAATTAACGTGGTGTAATGACTACGTTACCTGTCTCTGCATCCAATATCCTGTAAGATCGGTGTGTCCCTCCCCGTAGCCCAGAAAGATCCCCCTTGCCGGCCCCGCCGCGATTTCCTAGTTTCCCAGCTGACCTGTTCAAAAAGTATAATAGCTTCACAGCCGAAAGGTATGGAGATGAGCGACGGAGGGGAGTTTCGTCCCATGCCAGTTTAAAAGGGAGTAGAGAAATCGATAGATTTACATGGAGTTAGATTTTCTAAGTAGACAGCGGTGTTTAGCCGCCTCAGCCCCATTAGCGTGATGGAAGGTTGGGAGTCCTGTTAGGCAGCGGACTTTTGAAACAGTCGTTCTGTTTCCTCTCGTTCGGCTAGTGGGTTTTTTCTTCAGGGGTATAGGGAGCAGTGGTGAGATGAGAGATTCCTTTCTCGGTGAAAAATTCGGCCAGTCGGTTGTTTTTGAACTCTCCACCGTTATCTGACACTAGGTTAGTGATTTTAGGCCTGATTGGTTTTCGACAAGATTGAATAAGTCTTTTAATAGAAGTTCGACATCGCTCTTGAAAGCCATAAAGCGGATCCAGACGTGGTGGGAGAAACCATCGCGACTACTCTCATGAAGTATCGGTGGCCAGAGAACGGAAGCAGGGGAAATTGGTCCACATAGATCGACGTGAATACTCGAGCGGTCGTTAGGTTTGGGGAAGTTTCCAAGGAAAGGTTCCTGTGACTCTTCGAGATGTCGCAGGTGAGACAGGTGAAATCCCTTTGGGGACGTTAGAGAGAACATTTAAAGAAATAGGCGGGGGAGGGGTGTCCAGCGGCTTGATGTTGTTTGATACATGTCGTTAGTCTTGATGTCCACTTTGAGGGCTGAGTGACTGGTTTTGAGAGACTACGAAGTTTCCATCTGACAAGCTTCGGATATGACGATTTTTGTCGGATTCGTCAAGTAGGATGAATGACTCCTGACCGCCGATTTTGAGAGTGTACTGGTTTTTTGATGAACGCACTCAGGCTGATCAGGTTGATGTAAGAGTGGGGACCAGAAGGGAGTTTTTTAGTTTGACTATTGCGTGAGGCAATTCAATGGAAGCGGTACCGATTCCCGAACTTTCGCTTGTCTCCATTAGCCAGAAAACGAATTCGCTAGTTATGTTGGATCGATTCGAAGAAATCAGCAGAGTTGAACATAGAAGTGGGTAGCGCCAGAGTCGAGAATCACCGGGATGATTGGGAGTTGAGGGTGACTTGAAGGGCCTTGATAGGTTTTTTTTCTTCCTTGGGTGAGTCCTTGGTGTTTAGCTTTAGTTGGGAACACTCGGATTCAGGATGGGTGGTTTTGGGGGTTGTGGAACCCGGGGGAGCATCTGGCCCTTGTACACATAAGGAGTTTGAGGAGGGCGACGAGTCATCGCTAGTGCTTTGGCGGTTTCAATCGATTCGTTATATTCTTTGGGCAAACGATCGGATCTCTTCGACGACTTCTTTGATGGTAGGCGATTTCTTCTCTATTGGGCATTTCTTTAACAGTAGCTCGCCAGACGTTTTATACTCGTTGGGGAATTTATGATACTACTCCACATAGCGATTACAGTATCGAGTAATTCGGAAGGTTTTGTTTTCTCATCGTCGATTAACGCACAGAGTTGTCGGGTGTTGTAGGCGAGATTTTCGGAGAGTTTCTTCGAGGTTGTTGGAGTTGAGGATGGTGGTGAAGATCCTGTTCAGGTAAGTGGCTTGTTTTGGATCGTTTTAGGTTGATAGTGTGCCTCGAGTAGTTTCCAGAAGATGGTAGGAGAGCTCTTTCGCTTCTAGATCGAATTGCTCTGCGATTTGGCTTCGCAGTTGATCTTGAGGATGGCTAGAGCATCATCATACCGGTCTGAATCGACTTTGTTTTTGGATTCAGCTTCTTCAGGAGATTCGGTGCCTAGGACGAGTTTCAGAAGATGTCTGAGTTGTAGGATAGAGGAGACTCGGGATTTCCAATCGAGATAGTTGGATCCAGATAGTTTTGTATTTTTCGGATAGCTCGACAGAGAGTTCGACCATCTTGAAAGGGAGATATTGAGATACGACTTGATTAAGATTAAGGTTAGCCTTCAGTTCAACGTAAAGTAAACCGGTCTCATAATCTATGGGAAAGAAAGCTTAATAAGACAGCCAATGATGCTGCTGTCAGTTGAGGAACCAGGAAGCGTGGGGCAGGGAGGAGCAGACCTTAATAAGACAGCCAATGATGCTGCTGTCAGTTGAGGAACCAGGAAGCGTGGGGCAGGAGGAGCAGACCTAGGATAAAGAGCAGAAAACAGGATGGAGAAGGTTTATTTCAAGTAAGAAAAGGAAATGAAGAGTGAAAACATAATGAGAATAGAGAGAGATAAAAAGAAAAGATAATAACCTTAATAAGACAGCCAATGATGCTGCTGTCAGTTGAGGAACCAGGAAGCGTGGGGCTGGGAGGAGCAGACCTAGGATAAAGAGCAGAAAACAGGATAGAGAAGAGAGAAAAAGAGAACAACGGAAACTGAGAAAAGGACATGAAAACAGGGCATTGGGTTTCACAGGCAGGGATGTCACAAGTGATTGATGACTACTATCTCATTATTCCCATATACTGTAGTAGCAGACTGGAGTTACATGTAAGAAGTTTGTTTCTGGAAGTTTAATTCTCTTATGCTATTGCAAAAGTGGGGAGCCTACTTCTTGGTTGGACAGACAAAAGGCCCTTCCAATACCTTTGGCGGTTCCCTTGGAGCTTAGTAGCATCCTGTGGGTACTTTTGATTGGGTTGGGACCACTTGGTGATCCCTCTGGGGCTGGAAACTTGGGCTCCAAGCTGGAGATGGTGTTGAAATTGATTCACAGAGTTTCCACCCAGCCGGTAATAAGGTTTTGAAAGTACAGGTTTGAGGATTCAGAAAGTGATATGTAGATTTGAGAGGGTCAAGCAAGCTAGAAGTAGTGATGAGTAGATGTATCTTCAAGCTCAAGAGGAATGAGTAAATAAAGGTGTTTGTTATTATCTTCTCTTCTGAAAGTCTAGGGATCAAGACATTTCAGCAGGTACAACTTGACATGAGGTTTGCTGAGGTTGGCTAAATACCAGCATATTTCAAGGATTCTAACAATGAAGTCAGTGAAATGAATGTGAAACTTGAGAAACATAAATGCAGATGGAGTGGTAAAATGATAAGTTGGCCAATCTAGGGGTGACTGATTTTTACTTTCCAGCTGACAGGTACTAATTGGCTGAACCTCTTCAGCCAATAAATACCTCATACTTGATAGTATTTGAAACTTATTTCAAATATGCAACAACCAAATAAATCTGTGAAATAAGGATTACAAAATAGAATCACCCAACACCAAACTCATTAATCTACATAGGACATGTATCAAATGAATATAGAAGAGGTGTCCACACCTCAGATTGAGAAGATTTTCTTCCACACATCTGGTTGCACAGCCTCCAATGAAATGTGCAGAAAAATCCCAACTACAATCCAACTCAAATAGCCCTGTTGTTTGCTATAGGGGTCTGACACAGTGTTGAGCTGCATACACAAAGGATAACAGCTTAAAGTTAGCTTGATGGCACCTTTTGCCTAGTGATCATTGATTTTTACTGGTGATGGAGGTTGAGAATTACACAGTTACTTGTCCAGGCTACAAAGAAACCAGCCAAGTTGTGCAAGACAGGTACCCTGAGCTGGAAAGGGACATACCATACACAAATACCCTTGTACTACCATTTCTTTGTTTTTTTCCAGACTTATAAGACATATCCAACAGGTCACATTCTTAGAAAGTGCCTTCTAGGTATGTGATGTAACCTTTGAGCTACTAACCAAGTGTAAACTTTCCATTCCTCACACCAGGGATGTGTCCAAGGCACTTTCATGCAAGTGCCTTCTTGTAACTTTATGAAACTTCCAGTTTGACCCCCCAGTAGGTTGAGTGTAAGTCATGCATAATGTTGGAAGGATTTTGTCCAACTGATTGGCAAGTTCAGTTCACAGGTTTTGGAACTCCACTGTAACTTCTGGGCTACTCAAGTTCAACATGGTTTGATATTAAAGGTTATTTGAATTGAATGAATTTCAAACTAAAAGGAGCTAAGACTGATGAAGAAACAAGTTAGATTGAATAAAAGAGTTAGAGAGGAAATAGAAGAAAAGAGAGAAAGACATAACCAACTGTTCAACAGAGCATGGGATACAAAAAGAAGATAGACTGAGAAAACAGGAACTGTGAGGAATTAGGACGGAGAGGAATAGGGATTGAACTAAAAGGTTAATAGTCAGTGACCTATGATTAGAGATTAGAACAAGTTGAGATCATACCAGGAGAGAATTCTGAGACTAGGAGTTGTAGAGATTTTGAGGGATTACAGAGTAGAATGGAAGAGAAGAGAAATGATAAGAGAATGAGAAGTAGTAACTAAAGGGAAGAGAAGAGTAGGGTAGTGTATGAAGTGATCAGGATTGAGTGGTTGAGTGGAGTTGTAGTTGGAAGTGAGGAGATGGTGATGAGGAAGAAGAAATCACTGGTAAGAGGAAAAGATGGGAGTAAATAGAGAAGAGAGTGTCAGATTATTGAACCCATCAAAAATGGTGAGTTGAATAAAAATAAAAAAATAAAAAAACAAGAAGAAACATGTTACCTCGAAATACTAATCATCCACTTTACCGTTGCCATAGTCAACGACAACAAGGGTGAAAACGTGAACCCTGGCAGTCAGATACCGCCAGCTTTTATTAAAGCCCTCGCAACCATGCGCGGCAATGACCACAGCTGATGTGTAAAGCCAGTAAGTCCCACTTCCCAGCAGATGAACACTCCTACCTGCATGGTTTAAAAGGATGAAGATAGCTTATCACAACCATGAAACCATCTGCATCACATTCAGCATCTCAACATCATCAAAACCTTATCTTTTCTCCTTTCTCTGTCATCACCTTATCTACTTTCCCCTTCTTAGCAAAATCAACCAACAATCCCATCTTGTTTCTCCTTTTCCTAACTATCACCCTATCCAATTTCTCTTCTTCTTTCTAAACTTTTCCTTTATCTCAAAAACACCTGGTCCTCATACTATTCTACAAACCTCTCCATCAGATCATCTCATTAGCTCACATCTTATACACAACCAACTTCCCTGCCACAGGCACATTGACCTCTGCCCTTCTAGGTACAAGTGAACTTTTTTCTTTCATATCAATCACACTATTTCTCAAATACTTGTATATGCACAATGATACAAAAGTCTGATGAATGAAATACACCTTCTAGTCTTTTGCATTCTTTCAGAGAGTTTGGGTGTGAATATTCATTACATAATCACTACCAGGGATGTCACAGAATTCTAAGAGATATTACATTATGTGCCATTTGAGTTTGCAAACAAACATGAGTCCCTGGCTGTTATGCAATCAACACCTTATTTTCCAACAGAACACAAAGTGGGTTTCCTGCTGTGGTTCACCCTGTGGAGTACTGTTTAAAGAAAACACGTTTTAGATTCCTCTGTGCAAAAAACGGGACAACAAGTCCCAAAACATTGGATTGAAATGATTCCATTGGATTCAAACCTTGGTCTTTTAGTAAGCAAAATATTAAAAGTTTAAATTGTGGCCCTGAATTTGAGAAATGCAAGAATACAGGGACTTAATTATATGCTTTTTGACTCTAATCTTGTCTCATAAATGTATGGACAACCTATTTTTGGTGAAAGGGTCCAGATCTTGTCAACACAATGTACGCACATACATTTTGGTGACAGGGTCCAAGTTGTGTCAGGATCGTGTGACCATAACATATGCACGTACATTATGATGACAAGTTTCATGTCTTTTCACCACAATGTACGTGCATATGTTTTGGTGACAGGGTCCAAGGCTTGTCACCGCAACATATGCTCATATGCCTTGGTGACAAGGCCCAAATCTTGTCACAACAACTTGACTGCATATGTCTTGGTGACAAGGCCCAAGTCTTGTCACCAGAACGCACATGCTTATGTGGTGATGAAAAGACATGAAGCTTGTCATCAAAATTTACGCACATTTCTTTTGGTGACACAGTCCAGACAGGACTCAGACCTTATCACCAAAACATACAAGCTTCAACAACTTATTTTTGTCTGGAATTTTTCTTGCAAGAGGGTGCAACTCAGTAAAGAAACAACTGCTGTGCATTGAAGACAGCCACAGAATTCTCACCAATCCAAGAATCTATGTCATCTAGCCAATATCTCAAACAACATGAGAAATAAAACTTTCCCTTTCTGTTGCCAGCCAATACAGACATCACTGTCTGGGTGAATGTTTTAAACCATATAGAGACAAATTCACCGTGCAGACCCAGTCGGGATGGTTGGGATCTTCAAAGCCGGGAGGCTGTTCCATATAAACAGGTTTGTCCAGATGGCCATTCAGAAAAGGGGTTTTAAAGTCAACCTGGCAACCTTTCCATCCACAACTGGGAAGTGTAGTGAATATTACCCGCTGTGATTCAAGTATGAATGTGCCTTATACCACACAAGCCAGCCGAATGGGTGGAGGTAGTTGAGATCAACAGGGGAAATCTAAAGGGTGGAGTTGGGTGTTTTGAAGCCCAATGGAGTGTGGAAGGGGGATGGAATTGTATGCAAATAGTGAATGTTGAAGGGAATCTACCCAAAAGGATTTGGGTATAAAAGCAGTCATGAGAGATGATTGCACCATGTTATTGATTGTACAATTTGTCCTTTCAGCTACTCTGTTGATTTCAGGAGAGTGGGGCGGACCTGGTTGGTGCTTAATACTGGCACCTGTGAGGTAAGAGGGGAAATTGTTTGACATGTACTCTCTGCCATTATGGGCCCAAAGGGCTTGTATCTTAGGGGATCCAGATTTCTCAAAGAGGGTGCAAAATGTTCTGAAGCATAAAAATGACTCATGTTTGAATTTCATTGGATAGACATATAGGGATTTTGAACAATCATCTTAAAATGTTATGTAGTACCAGTACCCTTCCCTGGATTTGACCTGATACATGCCAGCATCCAAGTGAATAAGCTTGCCTGGGACTGATGATTGATGATCTGACCATGATTTGAGGGCTTTGCAAGTAATCTTTGACTGCATGCATATAGACCAGTGTTGGAAATACATTTTGTTCATAACTGAGGAAGAGATTCTGTTTTGCTTCAGTAGGTCTTGAGTGGGTTGAGGCCAACATGGGAGAATTGAATGTGGTAACCCAGGAGAGAGGTGTTGACAGAGATGATTGAGCTGGAAGAGTGTGGGCTTACTGGTTCAGAAGGAAGATAATAGAGATTTCCCCTCCTGTAGCGGTGTCCCAATATGTTACCGCTGACTTCAATCTTCTTGGACTGGTAGAGATTGCAGGATGATTTGGTGAAGACCACTTTCAATCCTTCATTGCATAATGCTGCAATGGAAATTAATGGTTCATGAGGAGATGGTACTACTAGGTTTTAAAACCAAGGAATCACCTTTTATTGGAATGTGCAAGAGTATTTTATGGGTGGCTTTGACAACTGAATGATCTGCCAAATGAACTGGGGTTGAATCTGGTTTTGTATCAACAACCACTTGCAGATTGGGTGTCATTTTACACTATACATCCAGATTCAAGGTTGGAATTTCCAGAGGTAAAAGCAGAGAGACCTGTGGAGAGGGAAACAACTGCATTCACTGCCCGCACAACTCTTTTGGAACTAGAGTAATCTGATTCCTCATCCTCATCATAGGAGTGTGAAGATAGACCAAGAGTAGCCACCAACGTTTGTCCTGCGCAAGTGCCTGGAACATCATTCTTACCTGGGTGTTTCCCCGGGATGACTGCTTCTTTGAATGGCTTTGGAGATGCTTTATGGTCAGCAAGAATTCAACAAGTATTCTTGTGTTTTTTCAAGTCATGTTTGTCTGCATCACAGAAAGTGCAATGACGATTGGACTTGCAATAGGGTTGATTGCCTTTTGAATTGGATGTTGATGAAGAGGCCTTGCCGGTGGAAGAGTGTGCCTGTGCTGAGAATAACAAGATCAGTTAATTCATAAGAGGATGTTATAGGGTGATAAGAGCATCAAGCCGTTCAGCCACTGTAGCTACTGAATCAAGATGGACCAGCATGTCTTTGTTGTTCATTTATGACACAGAGAGTTTTTTGCAGTCAGTACATACAACCACTCACGGAGGAGTCTTGGTGAGCTACCCGGAGAGTTTTGCAGGATTTTGTGGCGTCATTGTGGTTGGGTTTGGCAAAACAGAAGTTTGCGGCATCAACTACTTGCAAGATGAGGGTGCAGACTGCCTTGTTGTCTTGTGCCCAGCTGGCTGTTGGTTTCTTGGGTATGACAGGATGAAGAACATAGTCAATGTGAAGATTCTCAAAGCCTAGTGCCGGCTCATAACCTGATAAGCTATATGACCTGAGAACAGTAGACACAAGGCAAATGGTGATTTGACGAGGTTGTGGAAGGATTGTTTTCTAACATGAAAGAGAGACTGAAGAGAATGAAAACATTAAGAAAGAAGAAACATTGAGCTGACCTGTGAGCCTGGGTCACTTTAGTGACTGCAGGACACAAGTTAATAGCCTTGGAAAAGCCATTAAAAAGGAGGATAATAGAACTGAGACTGTTTGTTAATATTGCTGAAGATAAAACCAGAAAAACTACAACTTGTGATTAGACAGAGTATTCATAATATGAGAAATGAAAGAGACAGAGACCAACCCTTGAATGGAACTGTTTTCTAATTAAGGAAAATGAGGCACTATGATAAAGTGCTTAAGAGATGGAGCTTGTAGACTATGTGTTAAAAGAGAAGTAGTGATTGAGTTTTTTATAGACAGATGTGAGAAGATGAACAACCCTAATGATAGTAGGTAGCAGCTGATGAAGGGTTGTTGATTGTGTGATAAGATCAGACTAGAAAGAGACTGAGTTGAGAAGGGAAATGGTTAGTGGTTGTTGTGAGAGTTTGATGAAGAGAAATGTTGATGGTGCATTTCTCACCAAGTTGGAAAGCTACACAGGCTGTCCACTTGTTAAAGCTTGATTGATTATCTTGATCTTGATGAATCTTGGTCTTGAGATTTGATGGTCTTGATCTTGTCTTTTGAGTTGACTTTGAATGAGTGGGAGAAGAGGAAGTGAAGTGAGAGAGGCAGGAGTTCAAGATTGTCTGAGTCAGTTGTTGTGAAATGTCACAACAATATCACAAAGTTTCAACAGAGGACTTATTGTCTCTAAGGCTGACATTCACCACCACCAAAAAAAATGGAACTACCCAAGGTTTCATTCTTACAAGGATTGATTTGTTTAATCTCTCTTAGAGGCCCCAAATTTTCTAAGCATTGCGTGATTGTCAGGTATATCTTTCTCCAAAAGCCATTCATCTTGATCTGCACCCTGATTCTTGTATCTTACCAGGTACATTTTCACTTCTTTTCCTTCTTCCTTTGTTCTTTTTTCACAAAGTACTTTATGGGAGATCAACGCCTGGACATTAGATCCAGATGATGTCATGAGCTTGAGCGTATGACAATGTCTGAGGACATTTCAGAAGAGTATTAGTGTTGTATCTATCACACTTAATGAAGCCAGACATGTCACAATTGGAGGAAGGACATGTCCCAGATAATTCAACACCAGCTTGCAAGATAACCTCAGCCCAACCCATTCTAGCAGGGGCAGGTTAGCAAAAGATACAGAGATAAAAGGACAATAGATACTGGAAGGGAGGAAGTATGGTTTTTTTTCCTGTTCTCTCTTTTTTTTGTTTCTTTCAAAATTCATAGAGCTGGCATGTAAAAATGAGTGGGATTGAGTCCACCTAAAGTGGCTAGTTAGGGTATGTACAAGAGATCAAGCTATGGGTTATATAAAATGAATAATACAGGATATTGAATATGTGGGTCTCATGCACTGCAAGACAATCTGCTTCCCTCGTCACCAGTTGAGATGCAGAATACGTCAATGTGTTCTTACTTGGAGGTTACATTTGGTGTGCAGTGACAGTGCATCTGTGAAACCCCACATCACAGGTTTCACAACATCATTACATCATCAAGATCTTCACCAGCTACTTCAACCCCCAGTGCCCTGCCCCTCTCCTAGCTCAGCAGAGACGCCACCCACTTGATCCATTTCCCATCTTTACTGAGCTAGGTAAGATTATCACTCCACTTCTTCACCTGTTTTCTTCTTTCCCCTTTTTCTCTCTTTGCCTCTTTTCCTATTTGATCCTTCCTCCATCACATTTTGTATTATACTGAAGGGAGACGCCAACCACTTCATCCATGTCCCATCTTTGCTGAGCTAGAAATCATACACATACTTGGAAAGTCACTCTCAGTGTCAACATAACTACAGGTCCATTTGAGTAAAAATCAAGTGGAGGCAGTCAGCCCTCACAGCATCATGTTCAATAACTATGCATTCAAGCTTGTGTCAAGTAAGCCCAGAGTAAGGTTGGAGTAAGGTCAAAGGTCTTGCATGACAGCTGGTGGAAGTTGAAGCATGTTTGCTTGCAGTAAAAAAGCAATCAAGTGTTTGAGTTCAATGAAGGCACTACAACCCATCTACTACATCAGGAAGAGTGTGATGAGGTAGTGGGAAACAAGATAAAGAGATCAATAGTATTTAACTGTAGGAATTCGGGGTCAAAGCACTGTATTGCAACCTGTTTGAAAACCTAATGGTAGTAAAGAGTCTTGAAAAGAGAACATGAAAATAAATCATTAATCGAAACATGATAAAGGTGAATGAATGAGGTTGAAAAGAATCCTTGTATCTTTGCACTTATTCTAACCATCACACCGAGATTTGCTCCTTTCCTCTTTTGCTCCGCCCCAACATAGATAGTAGTAGCGCAGGAAGGTAGGTAATTTGGCTTTGCGCCTCGACCTCTGCTGGCTGGGCTTTCAGGCTCTGTTTTTGCTCAGTGAAAATTTCTCTCGGAAAGCCTCACCTACGCTAGCTCACCATGTATGGGACGACGAGGCTCTCCCTAGCCCGATTAGCTGCCCAGGTTGCTCAACCGTCTCTGTGGGACCTTGTCTCACAACAAAGTCCTGCGGTGCGCGGGCCAGAGGGGAAACGTTCGGTCTGACATCCACCTCAGTGACAGAGGCCTCCGCGAGGGGTACTTGTGCTAGCCCACAGTGTCAGAACCAAACCAACCGAGAGACGACCGAGGCTGAGAGAGGGGATCGGCCGCGGTCCCGTCGCCTCGACCGCTCCCGGAAACCGCAAGTTCCCGGGGGTAAAATGGATTGCATCATATTCATGAGAACACGACCCCCTGTCTTGAGAGCACGAATCGCGCGTCCGCTTTGCAAACTCGCGTCCCCCTTGAGATCACTCCTGGCGCTACTTGCGCAGCGCAAGATGCTGAGCCCACGTTCACCGGTCTATAAAAGATGAGCCTCCATGAAAGGGCTGCCTTCCTCCAACTATCTTTTCATCCTCCTCATCACTTCCCCCAAAAAATGTCTCCCCCTCCAAAAGTTGTCGTCGTCAAGAACGAGGGTGGCAAGGAGATTGGTGGCGGCAACCACTACTGCATCATCTGCCGCGCTCCAGCTCCACCTACCCCTTCAGGTAAGCAAACCGGATTCCCTGCATCCCATCCGATTCATGAAGAACGACCCGATTGACATAACATTCCACTCTTACTCTAATGTCCCCAGCCTGAATCTCCCTTCCTCCTTGAGGCTCCTGCCAATGTGCTTTAGCCTTTCTTGACCCCTCATTCCTTCCCCGAGTAAAGTGTAGGTCTCATTCAGCATCCGCATTGCCTGAGCTTAAACTCATCATCATCCTTGTACTAATCCCTTCGCATCGATCCGATATTCCTCAAATATTAGTGGGTGTATTCTGCTCGGTCTTCATCATGGCCGAACAGCCAACTATCTCAGTTCAAACATCGAGGTAAGCTATTGGATCCTATCAATGAAATCTGTTGGCTTGAATTCCACACTGATATCCTTCCTCCTCTCTTCCCACCACTTTGTCCAACACTTTAGACGGCGGCGGTCTCTCTCTTCTCTCCAACATATTCCTGCTGTTCCACCTTGTCTATGTATCTTTAGTAGTCATTATTTCTTATCCTCCTGAAATCAAATGCCCTGTTTTCTGCTCAAACTTTGAAAAATGACTTGATCCCTCTCATGTGAGACATCTTGGGATCTCCGTCGTCCCTCGGGGGGAGGGGGAAAGAAAACATGACATACTCAAGCAATCCTTAACTGTAATATGATGGGTGGAATGTTGAATAATGCTTGAAAACTTGATGATCACTTCTATTCAATTCTACCTCGGGCACAATCTCATGACGCTAAATAGTAGTCTGCGTTCTTTTCACCGGATAACAACCAATATCTATGACTCTTCCAGCCAAGCAAACTGAGTACCTTTTCCGTAAAGGCATCATTTAGGCAACACCGCCGTGTCAGAACGCGACTTCCCCTTTCAAGTCTCGGCGCGGCACCCCGTCGGTGCTTCAAGTGACGTTTCCTATCTCAAGTGACTTTTCACTTTTTGACATGGCTTTGTAGAATACCCAAAGTAGTCAATCCTCACGCTATTGGTAGAATGCTTAGTAACCTTCCAGGATACGGAACATCTCTCCTCTGATCGGATGTCTTTGCACTTGGAGAAAATCTAGATTTTACGCCCCCTAGATCGACCCATACATAGGAGAGTAGTCTCAGTGTAAACATTCCCTGGTAAATGGAGTTGAGCTTGGTGGCTCCGAATGTGTCAGGTCCGGCGTCACAGCTTTGAATTAGCCCTATCACTTCCCCGGAAGGAGGAACGGGAATGAGCCGGTGATCTTTTCTACTTTCCGGAACATGCCCGGCTGAGTGGATACAGCCTTCTAGGGAGCTAACAAAGCCGTGACGCGTTTGAGTATTCCATCGGAATGCTGTAATACTGAGCATCCCCCTTAAGATCACGCGGTCGCCTGGCCGAGGTCCATCGCTGCTTGCGCAGCGCAGGACGGTGAGCTCGCGTTCGCCAGTCTATAAAACATGCGCCATGACTCGGCTGCCTTCCTCCAACTGTCTTTTTCATCCTCCTCATCACTTCCCCCCAAAAAATGTCTCCCCCTCCAGAAGTTGTCGTCGTCAAGAACGAGGGTGGCAAGGAGATTGGTGGCGGCAACCACTACTGCATCATCTGCCGCGCTCCAGCTCCACCTACCCCTTCAGGTAAGTAACCCGGATTCCCTGCATCGCATCCGATTCATGAAGAACGACTCGATTGCCATAACATTCCATTCTTACTCTAATGTCCCCAGCCTGAATGTCCCTTCCTCCTTGAGGCTCCTGCCAATGTGCTTTAGCCTTTCTTGACCCCTCATTCCTTCCCCGAGTAAAGTGTAGGTCTCGTTCAGCATCCACATCGCCTGAGCTTAGACTCATCATCATCCTCGTACTAATCCCTTCGCATCGATCCGATATTCCTCAAATATTAGTGGGTGTATTCTGCTCGGTCTTCATCATGGCCGAACAGCCAACTATCTCAGTTCAAACATCGAGGTAAGCTATTGGATCCAATGAATGAAATCTGTTGTCTTGAATTCCACACTGATATCCTTCCTCCCCTCTTCCCACCACTGTGTCTAACACGTTAGACGGCGGCGGGCTCTATCTTCTCTCCAAAATATTTCTGCTGTTCCACCTTGTCTTTGTATCTTTAGTAGTCATTATTTCTCATCCTTCTGAAATCAAATCCCTGTTTTCTGCTCAAACTTTGAAAAATGACTTGATCCCTCTCATGTGAGACATCTTGGGATCTCCGTCGTCCATCGGGGGGAGGGGGAAAGAAAACATGACATACTCAAGCAATCCTTAACTGTAATATGTTGGGTGGAATGTTGAATAATGCTTGAAAACTTGATGATCACTTCTATTCAATTCTACCCCGGGCACAATCTCAGGACGCTAAATAGTAGTCTGCGTTCTTTTCACCGGGATAACAACGGATATCTATGACTCTTCCAGCCAAGCAAACTGAGTACCTTTTCCGTAAAGGCATCATTTAGGCAACACCGCCGTGTCAGAACGCGACTTCCCCTTTCAAGTCTCGTCGCGGCACCCCGTCGGTGCTTCAAGTGACGTTTCCTATCTCAAATGACTTTTCACTTTTTTGACATGGCTTTGTAGAACACCTAAAGTAGTCAATCCTCACACTATTGGTAGAATGCTTAGTAACCTTCCAGGATACGGAACATCTCTCCTGTGATCGGGTGTCTTTGCACTTGGAGAAAATCTAGATTGTACGCCCCCTAGATCGACCCACACATAGGAGAGTAGTCTCAGTGTAAACATTCCCTGGTAAATGGAGTTGAGCTTGGTGGCTCCGAATGTGTCAGGTAATATTAGACGAATAGTCTTAAGGGATTGAGGAGCTCGTGAGCAAGCAAGCTTAAAGCGGCGGCGACAAGAGCAACGATGACAAACCTTAAGGGATTGAGGAGCTCGTGAGCAAGCAAGCTTAAAGCGGCGGCGACAAGAGCAACAATGACAAACCTAAGGAGTTTGTTGTCGAGGAGTGAGCAATGTGAATGATTAATTGAAACAAAGATGAATGGAATTTTTATTTATACTAACCTTAAGGGATTGAGGAGCTCGTGAGCAAGCAAGCTTAAAGCGGCGCGCGACAAGAGCAACGATGACAAACCTGATAAGATAAAGTATGAGTGAGAAATAGATGAAAAGAATGAAGAGAGAATTAGAAGAAGTAGTAAACGAACCTAAGGAGTTTGTTGTCGAGGAGTGAGCAATGTGAATGATTAATTGAAACAAAGATGAATGAGGAAACACAGAACGAGGAACGAGAACTGAGGTACTATTATCAACTAGGTTTCAATAACTGGCTGCGGCATACAAACTGTGAATGTCATTAGATTATGCTATTACATGATAGAAATATGAGATATGCTAATACCCCCCGTCGTTTTCTAGCTTCAAGCGGTCAAATTTTTCATCTTGAGGTGTTGAGTAAATTCAGAGTGCTTTGGTTTAGCCAAGGCTTTAGTTAAACCATCGGCCGGCATGCTGGTGGTGTTGATGTAGGTGACATTGATCCAGTCCTTCTCAACCGCATCACGAGTGAAATGATATTTTACATCAATATGTTTGAGACGAGAGTTTGCAATTGGATTCTTAGTGAGAGCAAGAGCCGCCTGATTGTTGGTTTGGATGTGAACAGGGTAGATTGACGAGCCTTGAATCGACCGCATGAGTGATTCAAGCCAAATTGCCTCCTGAGCACCATCATACAGAGCACGGTACTCTGCCTCGGTGGTTGATGTCGATACTGACGATTGCTTTTTAGATTTCCATGAGATGATTGAGTCGCCGCATGTTACTAGATAACCCGAGTACGACCTTCGATTAATTGGACAATTTGCCCAATCGGCATCGGTGAAGACACGAAATTTTCCATCACCTCCTCCAATCCTGATCGCAAGATCCTTGGTCCCGCACAGATAACGTAGTAGATGAGTTACTGCCCTCCAGTGAGTCATGCCTGGTTTCTCAAGATGCTGAGAGAGCTGAGAAACCGCGAACGAGATATCCGGACGAGTTGAGACTGAGAGATAGTTGAGAGAACCCACTACACGTCGATAGCTGACCCCCAATTTTGAAAATTCATCCTGGTCCTCTTGAGATGCCGCCACCAGTCTTGTGTTCGGGACCATGGGAGTGCTTACCGTCTGAGATAACTGGAGATTGTGCTCCTCCAGGAGGGATTCAACGTGTCGTTCTTGAGATAGCGTTAGGTGATCCGAGAAGCGAGTGATCTTCATGCCCAGAAGTGAGCTTGCCGGGCCTAGGTCGTCCATCAGGAATCTAGAGTTAACGAGAGATTTGAAGCGATCAACGTCATGACTGATTATTGCCATGTCGTCGACGTATACATGAACCAAGCAGATCCATCCCGGCACTTTGGAGACAAAAAGACATGCATCCGCCGACGAGGGAGTGAATCCAATGGATAAGAAGAAATCGGACAAGGCTTTATACCAAACTCGAGGTGCTTGTTTTAAGCCGTATATCGATTTGTTGAGCTTCAAGCAGTGACCGGGAGGAATGATGAGCCCCGCCGGACAACGAAGATATATTAGTTCGTCCAACGTTCCGTTCAAGAATGCGTTGCGCACGTCCATTTGATGAATGGCCATGTCGTTGTTGACTCCGTAGGATAAAGCAGAACGAAGAGCAGATGGGCGTCCCGTTGGAGCATAAGTCTCGGTGAAGTCAATCCCTTCCTGCTGAGCGCTACCTTGGGCGCACAGGCGGGCCTTGAATTTTACCAAGTTACCGTGAGCGTCCAGTTTTCTTCGGAAAACCCAAATGGTTCCAAGGAGCTTGACGCCGGTCGGTTGTGGAATTATTTCCCATACCCCTAGTCGGTGCATGGCTTCAAGTTCCATCTGAACCGCAGCCGTCCAATTTGCTGCCTCAGGAGATTGTAACGCCCGATGGTAGGTTGTTGGTACACCTGGGGTGGAAGATACAGAGGCCGCCATTGCAAAAATAGCCTCATAGAATGGTTGGGCCGTGATGACGGAGTTGGCCAAGTGAGCTCGACGTTTTGAAGTAACAATATTGAGTGGATCAATGTCGGACGAGATGAGTTTGGATGGAGGTTGGTCAGCCGGGATATATTCAAAACCAGGCTTGGTCGGCTTTGAGTGGAGTTCAGATGGAACATCAATTGAGTTATCTAGATCAATTGGATGATTTTCTGAGGAGCTAGGTTGTTGAAGCGACTGCGGAAGGCATGTGTTGGAGTCGTTGGCATTTGTTACAGCGATTTCGTCGGAGGAGGAAACGGGTTGCATTGCTGAAACTGGATTAGGTGAAGATTCTTCAATCTCGGTGGCTGAATTCTCCTCATCAAAATTGGATGAAGGAGTATCATCCAAAGCGGAGACTGGAGAGATCCCAGGAAATAGGTTTTCGTCAAAAGCTACATCATGGCTGTATACCACTCGATTGCCCGGTAAAAGGATTCTCCAGTTGTGGACACCTTGCCTGTAGCCGACCAAGATTCCTAACTTGGCTGTGTCGCCAAATTTACCGATCCTCATTCCTTTTGGGATATTCACATAGGCCCGACATCCAAAAACCTTTAACCGAGTGTTATTAAACGGAACACCGTACCACAGTTCATGTGGAGTAACCCATTTCAAGCGCTTCATCGGCGTAATGTTTTCGTACAAGACCGCTGTCATGACCGCTTCTCCCCAAAGTGAATTTGGAAGCGACGCTTGCTTTAAGAGAGCTCGCGCCTTTTCACTTGTTGTGCGATTGCCCCGTTCAGCTATTGAGTTCTGCTGTGGGGTGTAGGGAGCTGTGATATGGTGTATGATACCGGTGGATTTATAGAAAGCGTCAAATTCCGTAGAACAGAATTCGCCGCCACCGTCCGTAACAACATTTTTGATTTTGATGCCGTGAAAGTTCTGAACTTCATTGCAAAATTGATTAAATTTCTCAAAGGCCTGCGATTTGGTTGACAAGATATATATATATTTATATGATGAGAACGCGTCGGTTATTTTGAAATAGTAGAGACCACCCCCGCTTGATTGAGGCGTTATTTTGCCACTTAGATCCATATAAACCCAGTCCAATAAAACTTTCGGTTGTGGGAGAGTGCTGGAGAATGGAAGGCGGTGGGATTTTGAGATTTTGCAAGATTCACAATTTATTGTGGGGAATTCAATGCCGAACATCTTTACAAGAGCTTCTGAGCTTGGATGACCGGCTCGCCTGTGAACAGATATTGCATCAATTTGAGAAGTCTTCATGCATGAGTTTGAAAAAGACTGACCCGATGGCTTGATTATTTCAGCTTTGATAGAGAACAGTTTTCCTTGAACGATTCCATCAAAAAGATGAGAGTTATTTGAGACGTTGATGACCGAGAATTCTTCTGGTCCCTTGCGGACAAAGTCACAGTTTTTCAGGAATAGTCGTCCAAAGCTGATTAACGGATGTGATAACTTTGGAACATGCAATGCTTTGATTTTATGTACTTGACCAAAGTGATTCTTGAGCTGCACAAAACCGGAACCGACTATAGGAACGCTTTGCCCATCAGCAATTTCGACGGATGATTTCATCGGTGCATAATCGGTGAAATGTGATCGATCGGAGAACATGTGGTCCGAGCAGCCACTGTCAAGCAGTATGTAGTTTCGGTTTTCTCAAGATGAAATAAACGCCTTTCCAATGGCGAGGTATACTCCATGTTGACTATTGACACTTTTTGAGTCATCATTCTGATCCGTGGTCGCCGTTTTTGCTTTTCGTTTCTGTCTTTCTTTCCACGAATCAGGCGCCAGATCAGGATGAAGTTGATAACATTTTGACCTTGAATGTCTCGTGTTGGGATTGTGCTTGCCACCTTCACAGTACGCATTGTTGGAAGATTCAGAGGCCTTATGAGCTGATTCGGTTTTTATCTCGACCTCGTTATCATGACTCTTGGATTCGAGCTGATCCTTGACTGTTCTGATGGTTAACGGTCGTTTCTCGAATAAGATGTCTTTGGTGACGTCGAATCTCGAAGGAAGAAAGCTAACGATTTGTTCCGAAAGAAGGTTCTCGCTAATGTCTGGTTCGCCGGGTTTTGGTACCGCAATCTTAATTCCGACAGCACGCATGGAAGCAATGCCGTTATCGATTTGGGTGATGAAGTCAGATAGAGTCGATTTAAAGCTTATTTTAAGAAACTTTTGGTACGTCTTGGCTTGATTCTGGGACGAGCTAGATTCGAAGTGTTTTTGAAGGTCGTTCCATAAGATATGGGGTTGATTTTTATTTTCTTCCGTGACCAGTTTGCATTCGATATCTTCGCTCAGATACCTGCGGAGGATACCGGCGGTTTTCTTTTTCTTGTCTCTCCAGAGTTCGGTGTTCTCTGGAGTCGTCGCAGTTGATGCCTTGTCCCTTTCTAGGTATTCGTCTAGATTTATTTCCATACAGTATGCTTCGATTTGGGATTTCCACCGTTTGTAGTTATCACTTTTAAGAACGGGAAGTCGAGCTGAAGTGGAATCGGACATGATTGTGAATTTGTTTGCTTGCGATGATTTTTGTTTTCCAGGACTTAGTAGCCAACTGGGCTCATAACCTATTAGACGAAATAGTCTTAAGGGATTGAGGAGCTCGTGAGCAAGCAAGCTTAAAGCGGCGGCGACAAGAGCAACAATGACAAACCTTATAAGATAAAGTATGAGTGAGAAATAGATGAAAAGAATGAAGAGAGAATTAGAAGAAGTAGTAAACGAACCTAAGGAGTTTGTTGTCGAGGAGTGAGCAATGTGAATGATTAATTGAAACAAAGATGAATGAGGAAACACAGAACGAGGAACGAGAACTGAGGTAACTATTATCAACTAGGTTTCAATAACTGCTGCGGCATACAAACTGTGAATGTCATTAGATTATGCTATTACATGATAGAAATATGAGATATGCTAATAGGTAACACTTCCCCGAAAGGAGGACCGGGAATGAGCCGGTGATCTTTTCTACTTTCCGGAACATGCCCGGCTGAGTGTATACAGCCTTCTAGGGAGCTAACAAAGCCGTGACGCGTTTGAGTATTCCGTCGGAATGCTGTAATACTGAGCATCCCCTTTAAGATCACGCGGTCGCGCTGCTTGCGCAGAGCAGGACGCTGAGCCCGCGTTCGCCAACCTATAAAACATGCGCCATGACTCGGCTGCCTTCCTCCAACTATCTTTTCATCCTCCTCGTCACTTCCCCCAAAAAATGTCTCCCCCTCCAAAACTTCTCGTCGTCAAGAACGAGGGCAAGGAGATTAGTGGCGGCAACCACTACTGCATCATCTGCCGCGCTCCAGCTCCCCCTACCCCTTCAGGTATGTAAACCGGATTCCCTGCATCGCATCCGATTCATGAAGAACGACTCGATTGACATAACATTCCACTCTTACTCTAATGTCCCCAGCCTGAATATCCCTGCCTACTTGATAATCCTGCCAATGTTCTTGCAGCTTTCCTCACCTCATTCTTTCCCCTGGAAACTTGTAGGTCTCTTTGAGCATCCACATTGTCTAGGCTCAAATCACGTTGTACTAATCCCTTCGCCCCGGTTTGATTGTTCCCAAATATCAGCGTGGGTATTTCGCTCAGTCCTCATCATGGCCGAGCAGCCGACTAACTGAATTCAAACGTCGAGGTAAGGTATTGGATACCATTCATGAAATCTATTGGCTTGAATTCCACTTTGATATCCTTCGTCTTCCCCTCCCAACACTTTGTCCAACACTTCAGACGGCGGCGGTCTCTTTCTCTCTCCTCCTCTCCCTCTCTCAGATCATTCTCTACTTTTCAACCCTGTACCTCTATCTTTATTTGTTTCCCATTCCGTTGAAATTCAATGCCTGTAACTTTTTGTTTTCTTCCAAAAACCAACTTGGTTTTCTAAAAAGACAAATCTTGGCACTCCTTTCTTGTCCGCGAGGGAAAACATGAGATCATCAACAAGCCATATTGTCAAACGATGTTTGAGATCTTACCAATCACTTCTAACAGCTTGCTCCTGTCTCTGGCATGATCTCACAGGGCCAAATAGTCCTCTTGTTTTGTTTCACCGCAACACAACAGTGGGAGCCACACAGAACTGCTACTCGAAGAGCATTATTCCCTTTCTATGATGCCATTCACTGATCTATTCAGAATTGCGTTCCAACATACAATCACTCCACTGATGATTTTTCGGTACATTTACACAAATACATCTACACAAATACATCTACACAAATAAATCATTGTGTCCTGTCAAAATGAGTACTTGCCCAGGTCTGATTGAGTACTAGTTGGATTTCATGAACTCCACTGGATCTCTGCATGAGTTCCAGCGGATCCCTGCATGAGTTCCAGCGGATCTCTGCATGAGTTCCAGCGGATCTCTGCATGAGTTCCAGCGGATCTCTGCATGTGTTGCAGCGGATCTCTGCATGAGGTGCATTGCATTTCTGTACATTTTTCATTCAATCCTACTTTCATCCAAGGGTCTACTGCATTGGGCCACATTGGTTTCCAATTGATATTTCACCATGTACTCTTGCTTCCATCCCTTCAGCCTATTGTTCCACTCACATCTTTGGCCACTTACCAAACCATGTGTACATGGAGCTTTGCTTTCCCTCTTCTAAGAGTGCACTGCCAGCATATTTACCTAGGATGAAGTCATCCCAGCTAAACTGGGATGTACTCAACCAATTTAAACTTGGTTGATATCAACTGATGAAATATAAACCCAAGGGACCCCCCTTGGTTTTATATTTCATTGGTTGAGGTCAACCTACTTTAAATTGGTTGGTTGCATCCTAGTTTAACTGGGATGAACTCAACCTAGGCAATTATGCTGGCAGTGGTGTATTCCTGCTATACCAGCTTTGAAACATGTAGACATTTTCTCCATATTCCCCCTGAGTTACTCAGGGTAACAGACATCACTTGTGCGCCCCTGATCTTGCCCAAATTCCCTGGAAATGAAATACAACATGTACTGAATATGTATATGATCTTGCCTTGATATTTACTTACCCAATACCCATAATGTGCTTATCAAGGAAATATGCAATACATTATTACATCATTGTTGAATATCAATCACAGCAGTTCTACTGATCACTGATTAAGTAAACAACAGATCCTAGGCATTACTGATCCGCCACAGGCTGTGATCCTCCATCAGTGCTTTCCCAGTTCCCCTAGGGCCTCAAAGCACTCACATTCCCCTCCTTTTGGTACCTATACCTGATCAGTTCAAGAACCACTGGATGCACTTCCTGCAGCTGCATGTGACATGGTCCAACCAAGCTACCATGGTATCTGTGGTATTTTGAGATCTCATACTGTATTTCAGTCAATTGTAACTTCTAATAGTATCAACGAAACTGAAACAGAACAACCAGAGTAAAAAAAATCGAGATAAAAAACAGGTAGAATAAGAGAACAAATGAAGATATTTTTCAGACAAAAGAATGTGAATGAAAAATACCTGTAATAATTCTTGACCTACCTAAAACTCAGTAAAAGAAACCAGAAACTTATAGTAGATACAAAATAACAACAAGCCTGCTAAACAGAGAGTTTGTCATTAACACATCAAACAACAACTTCAATATAATGATATAGAAGGGATAAATGGGAAATCTAATTCTACCTCCATTTGAGTTAAGATCTGGCTCCTCCTGAATTGTGGTTCTTGCAAAGTGGTTAATCAGTGAAGATTTGACCAGCGTAGGTGTGTATTGATAGTGATTTAAGGGAATTGAACAATGCAATGGTGGAATTAGTGATGAATAGTTGACACAACAAACTCAACTGACACACTTGTCATGAGCCATTGCGCAGCCCCACCTGCACCATAGCCTGAAACATATGTACATACTCTATCACATACATGTCATAGAAAGACCACTCATAGTATGCCAGGACAAGGATCCACATCCCTTCCTCATCCTGCAATCTACATCACTGCCAGTATGATTTCCTAGGTTGAGTTCATCCCAGTTAAACTAGGATGCAAACAACCAATTTAAAGTAGGTTGAGCTCAACCAATGAAATATAAAACCAAGGGGGGTCCCTTGGATTTATATTTCATCAGTTGCTTTCAACCAAGTTTAAATTGGTTGAGTGCATCCCAGTGTAACTGGGATGACTTCATCCTAGGCAACTGTGCTGGCGGTGCATTATAGGATCCCAATCACCCCCAGAATCCAGTGACTTTCTCTCCATAGACTGATCATAAAATCCTGCAGAATTTATCACCACAGAGACACAGGCAAGAAACAGAAACCCAGAAACCTGAAAACCCCAGACCTTCAGGAACCCAGACACCCAAAGAACTCTGACCTCATCCGCACTTGAAATATGGAGTAAGTGGAGCAACTCCAACAACGCCTTGAGGAGATGACTAAAGAAAGAGAAACCATTCAGTCCTCCAAAACCTAACCAAAGCACAACAGGACCAACAATCCAGGTCAACCCGACCTGAGCGCAAGAGGAATAGAACCTAGGATCCAGAGTGTGAATCCTTCAATTCTGAAGATTGACGTCTGAACTTGCCTTCTCATCAAGAACGCATCACGGAAAAGGAGAGAAGAACTCAAACTCATTATTTTCAGCAACTTCAAGAAACACCACACTACGACAACCCTCCTCCAATAAACCTCAAGTCCTGGTCAACATACTCAACTGATTCCACCAAGATTCTCAGTAAGTGAAACTTCCAGAATACAATTACATTATTGAAGACAAACTGTAGTGTTATTATTAAGGTATTAATTCTACTTTTCTCAATAACTCTACTATGATCATGCAATTATTGACCTTGTTTATATTATTATTAAGTTGTTTATATAATTATTAAGTTTGCAATTCAGCCCTGGTCATTTCTATCTAAATAAGGAGTACTCGACGCCTATAAAACTAACAAACCATCCCCACCCCAACCTGTCGCCCTACAATTGCATGCCCGGACAAGTTTGATGGTGAGCACGGGGCAAATCAAAGGTACACAGTCATTCTCATTGACCATTGGAGGTAATTCTTCTCCGTGAGTGATGGAATGTTGGTCTTTGAGTGATAACTCCTACAGACCAATTTCCCTCCATAGTTAGGTTGGCAAGTTATTTGAGCTGATGATCTCACGGTGCCTGAAAGCATGGGCAGAAGAAAACGGTATTCTTGCGGATGGTCATTTGGGAGGCCGCAAAGGGACTGCTCCCAAAGATGCTCAAGTCCTCCTCAACATGTGGGTCCGCCACAAATGGAATGAGAAGAAATTTATGGCGGGTTTGTTTTTGGATGTAAAATCTGCATATCCATATGTTCATCCCAAGCAACTGATCCACTATCTCTCCCACCTGCAATGCCCTACGTATCTAGTCGGGATAATCAAGTCCTTCTTGCGCAATAGGCAAACAACAATTAAGATGGATGATTACACCTCATATCCCTTTGACATTGCCATAGGACTCCCACAGGGGTCTCTGCTCTCGGGCATCCTTTACATCCTGTATAATAACTCCCTGCTGATCAACAAGTTTGACTTTGAATCCAGTGAGGGCTCCATTGGCTATGTGGACGGCGTTGTGCACCTGGTGGCTGCCAAGACACCTGAAGAAGTGATGACTCGCCTTACAACACAAGGAAAACAAGCTTTGCATTGGGGAGCAATATTTGGAGCCCTCTTTGATTGAAAGAAGGCCCAATTCATCTGGTTATCATATGTGTAATCACCTCTAACAAAGGTTTTTGGCTACAATCAAGCAACTAAAAATCCTGGGCAACTTGAAATGGGAGCTTAGGGAAAAGGATTGTGTTGAATTTTATTACCCAGAGTATCATTTGGTGCTACTGCCTGGGGCACCGTCTCCAACCTAGCTAAAATCTCCTGGTTGTCTGAAAAAACCAATAACTCAGCTGAAATCTAAAGCCTAGGCACCTTCAGGTCAACACCTATAAAGTGGCATATGGAAGGTGTTGAGGTGCCTGTTAGTCTGCTACCATGATGTATCACCAGCTGAACCATGAGCACTACCACCCAACACCCTGGCAGTCACAAGCGTCTGTAGCCTAGTTGGTAAAGGCAGCACTCTAGCATGTGTAGCCTGGGTAGGTTGACATGTTGCAATTTCATCAAAGCAGCTTGACCAAATCACACCAATGAACCCAGAGAAAAATGGAATTGAATATAGACTAGGACCCAACTACTCACTACCACCTTCCATTTTCATGACCATGGACACCCCCAAGGAGGATGCTATTAAGGAAGTCCATACCTTGGTAATATCACTTGAATCCTCTCCAAATTCTCTAATAGTATACACTGATGGGTCTTACAATAAGAAGAAGGGGGGAGCAGGCACTGCGGTCTGTCCCGCGGAGGATGTGGCCCTCTGTCAACCTTAGAGCTAATACAATTAGGCTACACGTCTTCCTTAAGCACATTTTAAGACCAACACATAATGATATCTTTTACAGTTTTGGATATTCACTTGTTTTGACTCCAGGTTCTTTTTCCTCATCATAGTTTAGCCCTATTCACAACTGAGCATTTTCTCTATATCTTACTCCTTCATGTAGTTAATAAATTAGTGGTGAATTTATTCTAAAAACTGCTACACAGTGTTTCAGATGCAAGCTGACCACAAGCCAGCACTGCTTATTTCACAAAACTAAGAAACCTTTTGAGTCTGAGTATCCTCTACACCCCAGAAGATACACAGACTCCAGAATACCACACATCAACCACACACTTCAGAAACAAGTAATTCAATCAGTTGACCTCAAGCAGCTTTCTCACCAAGGTTTTGGAATATTAAGTAAGGCCCTCACTTCTCTGATTACTTCCCAGTTCAACTGTCATTTAATCAACCAGTGAGTCCCTTCTTCTGTTACCTCTTCAACTCATTCCCCAATCCTTTATCTCTAGTCTGTCTGTTCTGTCTTAGCCTCCCCCCTTTCCTTGTTCTACTAAATCTCAAAAGAAATTTGATTGATGATTTATTACTGAATAAGAGCCGGCACACTAGAGTGAAAATAGTTTAGACAAAAGAGTTGAAGAGAATAAAGGAAAGTGAAAGAAGATGAAAGAATTGGAAAACCAAGTTGTAGACCAATAGAGATATGATACAAGGCAATGATGAATTGAGAACTGGAGTGGAGGACAGGACAGAGAGATATGAACTAAGGGAAAGAGATTAGCTGAGAGGATTGAGTTGAGTGTGTATGATGAAGAGGAATCTCACCAGGCAGAAAGAAGGGAAGTGATGACAATGAAGAGAATAAAAGAATACAGAAGAGAATGAGTGTGAATTGATTGATAGTTGAGGGTTTGAGGTTTTGAGGTGTTTAGTTGAGACTGATGATGGGATCAAGGTTGGTTGTGATGATGGGATTGAGGTTGGTTGAAGAGAAGTGGTTGAAGTGTGAGAAAAAAAAGGAAGAGGAGTCGAGTGAGAGAAGTGAAAGAGGAGTGTCACAGATGTGACATGACATGATGGTGATTTTTACACTCCCCGTGCCTGGCGAGATTTCACTGGAGCAGCTGAGAAATTTGGGTCTACGGTTTTGGTGAGGGTGAAGATAGAAGAATTGGGGGCTGTGTTTGTCAAAGCATCGGCAAGCATATCAAAGGTGCAAATTGGGATAATCTTGATGTTCTTGTGTTTGAGTTCCTGTTGGATCCCTTTAGTTTTGAGGCCGATGTGTCTTGTCTTAGGATTCGATCTGAATTTTTTTAATTTGTCGTTGAGGCCTTTATTGTTGATATAGTGAGAGTTTGCAAAGTTCTCTTTGAATTCATTGCCATTCATCATGAGGCGTTCATTGAGGTCAATGTTGTCGATGTAATGTGTAGCCGAATCCACTTGAAGGTTCCAGATGTCGGGCAAGAGAGCCTTTAACCAAGTTCCTTTGTGGAAAGAATAGACTCATGGGTTGAGTTCCGCCTTGGTTGAAGAGTAAGTCACATTGTGTTGTCTACAGCTATTCCAGGAGACAAGAGCTCCGAATAGGTAGCAAAGGTAGCCGGACTGAGAAGTTCTGTAGACTGAATCGTCTCCCCACGAGGCGTTGGTTTAGATCTCGAGTAGTTGATCAGGTTTGCGGATTTTGAGATTGAGTTTAAGGTCTTTGGTGTGTCGGATGTATTGCCAGAACTTCTTGACTTCATGCCAATGGGTCATACCAGGTTTGATGGAGAAGCGAGCTAGACTTGAGACTGTGAAGCTTATGTCAGGTCGAGTCTAACCAGCGATGTAGTTCATGAGACCAATGGCGGATCGATAATTGATGTTTTCCTTTTTGAAAAGTGGGTGATCTTCATCAGAGGCTTCTTTTAGCTTGAGGTTGGGTGTGAGCAGAGTGGTCAATGGTTTACGGCCTGTTAATCCTAATTCTTCAAGGCCGTGTTCTATGTGTTTTGGTTGTGAGAGGAGAATTTTGTTGCCTATTCTCTCAACCCCACTGGCAAAATCTCACTTTACAAAAAAAAAACAAAAAAACCTATGCTAGCCCACCGTGTCAGAAACCAAACCAACCGAAAGACGACCGGCTAGGCTGAGAGAGCGAAGCAGCCGCGGTGCCGTCGCCTCGACCGCTCCCGGAAACCGCAAGTTCCCTGGGGTGAAATGGATTGCATCATAATCATGAGACCACGACCCCCGGTCTTGAGAGCACGAGTCGCGCGTCCGCTTTGAAAACTCGCGTCCCCTTTGAGATCACTCCTGGCGCTACTTGCGCAGCGCAAGATGCTGAGCCCACGTTCACCGGTCTATAAAAGATGAGCCTCCATGACAGGGCTGGCGTCCTCCAACTATCTTTTCATCCTCCTCATCACTTCCCCCAAAAAATGTCTCCCCCTCCAAAAGTTGTCGTCGTCAAGAACGAGGGTGGCAAGGAGATTGGTGGCGGCAACCACTACTGCATCATCTGCCGCGCTCCAGCTCCACCTACCCCTTCAGGTAAGCAAACCGGATTCCCTGCATCCCATCCGATTCATGAAGAACGACCCGATTGACATAACATTCCACTCTTACTCTAATGTCCCCAGCCTGAATCTCCCTTCCTCCTTGAGGCTCCTGCCAATGTGCTTTAGCCTTTCTTGACCCCTCATTCCTTCCCCGAGTAAAGTGTAGGTCTCATTCAGCATCCGCATTGCCTGAGCTTAAACTCATCATCATCCTTGTACTAATCCCTTCGCATCGATCCGATATTCCTCAAATATTAGTGGGTGTATTCTGCTCGGTCTTCATCATGGCCGAACAGCCAACTATCTCAGTTCAAACATCGAGGTAAGCTATTGGATCCTATCAATGAAATCTGTTGGCTTGAATTCCACACTGATATCCTTCCTCCTCTCTTCCCACCACTTTGTCCAACACTTTAGACGGCGGCGGTCTCTCTCTTCTCTCCAAAATATTCCTGCTGTTCCACCTTGTCTATGTATCTTTAGTAGTCATTATTTCTTATCCTCCTGAAATCAAATGCCCTGTTTTCTGCTCAAACTTTGAAAAATGACTTGATCCCTCTCATGTGAGACATCTTGGGATCTCCGTCGTCCCTCGGGGGGGAGGGGGAAAGAAAACATGACATACTCAAGCAATCCTTAACTGTAATATGATGGGTGGAATGTTGAATAATGCTTGAAAACTTGATGATCACTTCTATTCAATTCTACCTCGGGCACAATCTCAGGACGCTAAATAGTAGTCTGCGTTCTTTTCACCGGGATAACAACCGATATCTATGACTCTTCCAGCCAAGCAAACTGAGTACCTTTTCCGTAAAGGCATCATTTAGGCAACACCGCCGTGTCAGAACGCGACTTCCCCTTTCAAGTCTCGGCGCGGCACCCCGTCGGTGCTTCAAGTGACGTTTCCTATCTCAAGTGACTTTTCACTTTTTTGACATGGCTTTGTAGAATACCCAAAGTAGTCAATCCTCACGCTATTGGTAGAATGCTTAGTAACCTTCCAGGATACGGAACATCTCTCCTGTGATCGGATGTCTTTGCACTTGGAGAAAATCTAGATTTTACGCCCCCTAGATCGACCCATACATAGGAGAGTAGTCTCAGTGTAAACATTCCCTGGTAAATGGAGTTGAGCTTGGTGGCTCCGAATGTGTCAGGTCCGGCGTCACAGCTTTGAATTAGCCCTATCACTTCCCCGGAAGGAGGAACGGGAATGAGCCGGTGATCTTTTCTACTTTCCGGAACATGCCCGGCTGAGTGGATACAGCCTTCTAGGGAGCTAACAAAGCCGTGACGCGTTTGAGTATTCCATCGGAATGCTGTAATACTGAGCATCCCCCTTAAGATCACGCGGTCGCCTGGCCGAGGTCCATCGCTGCTTGCGCAGCGCAGGACGCTGAGCTCGCGTTCGCCAGTCTATAAAACATGCGCCATGACTCGGCTGCCTTCCTCCAACTGTCTTTTTCATCCTCCTCATCACTTCCCCCAAAAAATGTCTCCCCCTCCAAAAGTTGTCGTCGTCAAGAACGAGGGTGGCAAGGAGATTGGTGGCGGCAACCACTACTGCATCATCTGCCGCGCTCCAGCTCCCCCTACCCCTTCAGGTATGTAAACCGGATTCCCTGCATTGCATCCGATTCATGAAGAACGACTCGATTGACATAACATTCCACTCTTACTCTAATTTCCCCAGCCTTAATCTCCCTCCCTCCTTGAGGCTCCTGCCAATCTTCTTTCAACATTCTTCACCTCATTCTTTCCCCTGGAAACTTGTAGGTCTCTTTGAGCATCCAAATTTTCGTAGCTCACATCACGTTGTACTGATCCCTTCGCCCCGGTTTGATTGGTCCCAAATATCAGCGTGGGTATTTCGGTCAGTCCTCATCATGGCCGAGCAGCCGACTAACTGAATTCAAACGTCGAGGTAAGGTATTGGATACCATTCATGAAATCTATTGGCTTGAATTCCACTTTGATATCCTTCGTCTTCCCCTCCCAACACTTTGTCCAACACTTCAGACGGCGGCGGTCTCTTTCTCTCTCTTCCTCTCCCTCTCTCAGATCATTCTCTACTTTTCAACCCTGTACCTCTATCTTTATTTGTTTCCCATTCCGTTGAAATTCAATGCCTGTAACTTTTTGTTTTCTTCCAAAAAACAACGTGGTTTTCTAAAAAGACAAATCTTGGCACCCCTTTCTTGTCTGCGAGGGACAACATGAGATCATCAACAAGCCATATTGTCAAACGATGTTTGAGATCTTACCAATCACTTCTAACAGCTTGCTCCTGTCTCTGGCATGATCTCACAGGGCCAAATAGTCCTCTTGTTTTGTTTCACCGCAACACAACAGTGTGAGCCACACAGAACTGCTACTCAAACAGAAATATTCCCTTTCTATGATGCCATTCACTGATCTATTCAGAATTGCGTTCCAACATAAAATCACTCCACTGATGATTTATTGGTACATTTACACAAATACATCCACACAAATAAATCATTGTGTCCTGTCAAAATGAGTACTGGCTGAGGTCTGAATGAGTAATTGATGGATTTCGTGAATTCCACAGGATCTCTGCATGAGTTACAGCGGATCCTTGCATGAGTTCCAGCGGATCTCTGCATGAGTTCCAGCGGATCTCTGCATGCGTTCCAGCGGATCTCTGCATGAGGTGCATTGCATTTCTGTACATTTTTCATTCACTTCTACTTTCATCCAAGGATCTACTGCATTTGGCCACATTGGTCCCCAATTGATATTTCACCATGTACTCTTGCTTCCAGTCCTTCAGCCTATTGTTCCACTCACATCTTTGGCCACTCCCCAAACCATGTATACATCAAGCTTTGCTGTCCCTCTTCTAAGAGTGTATTCCTGCTATACCAGCTTTGAAACATGTAGACATCTTCTCCATAATCCCCCTGAGTTACTCAGGGTAACAGACATCACTTTTGCGCCCCTGATTATGCCTAAATTCCCTGGAAATGAAATACAACATGTATTGAATGTGTATACAATACTGCCTTGATAATTACTTACCCAATACCCATAATGTGCTTATCAAGGAAGTATTCAATACATTATTACATCATTGGTGAACACCAATCACAGCAGTTCTACTGATCACTGATTAAGTAAACAACAGATCCTAGGCATTACTGATCCGCCACAGGATGTGATCTTCCATCAGGGCTTTCCCAGTTCCCCTAGGGCCTCAAAGCACTCACATTCCCCTCCTTTTGGTACCTATACCTGATCAGTTCAAGAACCACTGGATGCACTTCCTGCAGCTGCATGTGACATGGTCCAACCAAGCTACCATGGTATCTGTGGTAATTTGAGATCTCATACTGTATTTCAGTCAATTGTAACTTCTAATAGTATCAACGAAACTGAAACAGAACAACCAGAGTAATAAACAATTGAGATAAAAAACAGGTAGAATAAGAAAACAAATGAAGATAAACAAATGATAGACCTACCTAAAACTCATAAAAGAAACCAGAAACATACAAAATAACAACAGCTAAACAAAGGTCAATAACACATCAAACAACAACTTCAATATAATGTAGAAAGGAATGGGAAATCAAATTCTACCTCCAAAAATATTGTGGTTCCAAAGTGGTTAATGTAAATATTTAAGCTGTACTTCTTGACCAAGGGAAAAGATTATTGATTACCTAAATCTGAGTGCTCTCATTAAAAGTTGGAAACCAGAAAGCCTCTTCACACAATGGAAAGTAGATGAGAAGACAACAAAATAACAACTGGAAGCAAGGTTCTAGAGGGAAACCTCAAGGAACAAACAGAAAAAGAGAGAGTTTGTCAATAGCTGACACATTGGTCAAACAACAGAAACAAGGTTCAAAAAATATGACAAATGATATTGAAAGGCCTTTGGTTGGGAGTGGTAGCTGTAATGGGAAATCAGTTGGTGGTTCTGGGTGTCTTGAGGGTGTGTATTCAATGGAGGATACCTCGAAAATTTTCATTTGAGTTAAGATTGGGCTCGTGGCTCCTGAAGTGTTTGAACTATGGTTCTTGCAGGGTAAAAAGATAAATTTGGGTGGTTAATCAGTAAATATTAAGGCTGACCAGCGTAGGTGTGTATTGATAGTGATTTAAGGGAATTGAACAATGCAATGGTGGAATTATTGATGAATAGTTGACACAACAAACTCAACTGAAACACTTGTCATGAGCCATTGTGTCAGCCTCCCTGATGCCAAGGACAAGTCCTTCTAGCTACAGGTGGTGCAAGGATAGATGGAAAGAGTGTATACACTCTGGGTAAGGTACAAAGTTACAATTCCCAAAGGATATGGGGGAATTGTGACGTAAAAATTGAGAGAAAAATAGGTTAATAATTATATTAAATAAATTTAATATAATTAGAACCAGAGGGGCCTGATAAATCAGGGGTGGTTTAGATCCCTCTAAGGTATCTTGCAAATAAATTGCAGAGGATTTAGGTACCTGGAACACTGGGGCCTGTTGGAACAGGGGTGGTTTAATCCCAGGAATGGAAATGGGGGAATATCTTCAAGAGAAAGGGTTATTACTTACTAGTAATAAACCTTGAGGGATCTTGGGGATATTCTGGGTGAAACTGGACAGTTCGAAGCGCTTGGATGGATGGATGGTGGTGCTGGATGGTCACTGTGAAGCTGTTGGGGAAGACAGGGCTAAAGAACAACTACTAAGAAGCTTACCAGACTGTGTTATAAAGATATATCTCTAATAAGAAGTGGGTAAGGTTGTTAGTGGGTATTGGGAAGCATGGGGAGCCTTCTTTGGGCGGTTGAAGAGCTCCTTAAATCGTCTTGATTTCCCTCTGGGGACCCTGTAGGTGTTATTGGCCAACTTGTGGGATCTTTGGACCACATTTTGGCCATTTTTGCTTTCTTGGTGACGCTTCAGCAGCCCTTGCTTTGAATACAAGTCACCAATTGAGTTTATTGTGATATTTATTTATTATTTGTTCATTTATATTGAGGTGCAGTCTGTAGTACATTAGTACTAGTTGTTATGGATTAATACTAGTGGCTTATTTGTATTTATAATAAGCCACAGTATTGTTTGTACTGTTTGTGTACTCAATATATGTTATCTATATGTATAAATAAATAATACCATTCATTATATTTAATTATTTAGTCCCCAGTGATCTTTATTACATATGTAACATATGTAATGAGGTCACTGGGGCGTGTTTTTATAGATTTGGGTGTACCTGAGTGACTGTGGAGTCCGCGTGCTAATTTGAGAGCCTGTAAGGGGCTTAATGTTTGCGCGGGGGCTTATATCCCAACTTTCGCACGGGCTTTCAGTCACGCGGGTTGGACTTCAAGTTCTGCGGACTGCGGTACGCGGGGTTTGAGTAAAGCACGGTGTATTTACACTATCTCTCCTAATTTACACAACACCTCATTTCCGTGACTGGAAATGGGGTTTAAGCATATGTATATATATATATAAGCATTTAATTACGGCAAGTACGTTTTATTTAAAAGGTACTTGCTAATTCTTCTTTGTGAATTTACATAGTGAAAGGGGAGGAATTAGGGGTACTTGTGAGTGAGGTACCCTAGGTTAAATTTAGTGTAGATTCAGATTATTAAATAATATTCCAACTATTATTTGATATTCTATATTTTTTATAATAATTTTGTGGGAAACTTGTGACAGGTTGCTCTGTCATAGTAGCAAGCTGACACATTGCGCAGGCCCACCTGCACCATAGCCTGCAACACACTCTATCACATACATGTCATAGAAAGACGACTCATAGTCTACCAGGACAAGGATCCACATCCCGTCCTCATCCTGCAATCTACATTATAGGATCCCAATCACCCCCAGAATCCAGTGACTTTCTCTCCATAGACTGATCAAAAAATCTTGCAGAATTTAACACCACAGAGAAACAGGCAAGAAACAGAAACCCAGAAACCTGAAAAACCCAGACCTTCAGGAACCCAGACACCCAAAGAACTCTGACCTCATCCGCACTTGAAATATGGAGTAAGTGGAGCAACTCCAACAACGCCTTGAGGAGATGACTAAAGAAAGAGAAACCATTCAGTCCTCCAAAACCTAACCAAAGCACAACAGGACCAACAATCCAGGTCAACCATCCCCACCCCAACCCGTGGCCCTACAATTGCATGCCCGGACAAGTTTGATGGTGAGCACGGGGAAAATCAAAGGTACACAGTCATTCTCATTGACCATTGGAGGTAATTCTTCTCCTTGAGTGATGGAATGTTGGTCTTTGAGTGATAACCCCTACAGACCAATTTCCCTCCATAGTTAGGTTGGCAAGTTATTTGAGCTGATGATCTCATGGTGCCTGAAAGCATGGGCAGAAGAAAACGGTATTCTTGCGGATGGTCATTTGGGAGGCCGCAAAGGGACTGCTCCCAAAGATGCTCAAGTCCTCCTCAACATGTGGGTCCGCCACAAATGGAATGAGAAGAAATTTATGGCGGGTTTGTTTTTGGATGTAAAATCTGCATATCCATCTGTCCATCCTAAGAAACTGATCCACTATCTCTCCCACCTGCAATGCCCTGCGTATCTAGTCGGGATAATCAAGTCCTTCTTGCGCAATAGGCAAACACAAATTAAGATGGATGATTACACCTCATACCCCTTTGACATTGCCATAGGACTGCCACAGGGGTCCCTGCTCTCAGGCATCCTTTACATCCTGTATAATAACTCCCTGCTGATCAAAAAGTTTGACTTTGAATCCAGTGAGGGCTCCATTGGCTATGTGGACGGTGTTGTGCACCTGGTGGCTGCCAAGACACCTGATGAAGTGATGACTCGCCTTACAACAGAAGGAAACCAAGCTTTGCATTGGGGAGCAATATTTGGAGCCCTCTTTGATTGAAAGAAGGCCCAATTCATCTGGTTATCATATGTGTAATCACCTCTAACAAAGGTTTTTGGCTACAATCAAGCAACTAAAAATCCTGGGCAACTTGAAATGGGAGCTTAGGGAAAAGGATTGTGTTGAATTTTATTACCCAGAGTATCATTTGGTGCTACTGCCTGGGGCACCGTCTCCAACCTAGCTAAAATCTCCTGGTTGTCTGAAAAAACCAATAACTCAGCTGAAATCTAAAGCCTAGGCACCTTCAGGTCAACACCTATAAAGTGGCATATGGAAGGTGTTGAGTTGCCTGTTAGTCTGCCACCATGATGTATCACCAGCTGAACCATGAGCACTACCACCCAACACCCTGGCAGTCACAAGCGTCTGTAGCCTAGTTGGTAAAGGCAGCACTCTAGCATGTGTAGCCTGGGTAGGTTGACATGTTCCAATTTCATCAAAGCAGCTTGACCGAATCGCACCAATGAACCCAGAAAAAAATGGAATTGAATATAGACTAGGACCCAACTACTCACTACCACCTTCCATTTTCATGACCATGGACACCCCCAAGGAGGCTGCTATTAAGGAAGTCCATACCTTGGTAATGTCACTTGAATCCTCTCCAAATTCTCTAATAGTATACACTGATGGGGCTTACAATAAGAAGAAGGGGGAGCAGGCACTGCGGTCTGTCCCGCGGAGGATGTGGCCCTCTGTCAACCTTAGAACTAATACAATTAGGCTACACGTCTTCCTTAAGCACATTTTAAGACAAAAAAAATGAAACTTTTTGAGTCTGAGTATCCTCTACACCCCAGAAGATACACAGACTCCTGAATACCACACAACAACCACACACTTCAGAAAAAAGTACTTCAATCAGTTGACCTCAAGCAGCTTCCTCACCAAGGTTGTAGAATATTAAGTAAGGCCCTCACTTCTCTGATTACTTCCCAGTTGAACTGTCATTTAATCAACCAGGTTTCCATCTAAGGATCCTTGTGTCAGTTTCTTTTGACCAGAAAAAGATTGGCTGGCTTCAGTTTCTTTTGACCAGGCTCCTTTACCAGTTTCCTTTGTGGAAGAAGAGGCTGACCCTCAGTTGGCAGCTCCCCAGATCATTTAAGATCTTTTCTTTTCTTATTATCTTTTAGTTTACTCCTCCTTTTCTACTAAGTAATAAATTACTTATTCCCCCTTTTCTTGTGTCCTGCTGTCACATGAGGGGCACAGGCTCACACCCTCTCAGCAGCTCTAGGAGTGAATTCCCTCTGCTCCAATCATGAAAGTGAAACAATAGGGTTACTGTTGGGCTCCAACCTGGTGGAGATGATCCTGAAGCACCAGGGTGCCTCTAAGGTCTTCATCCTCAAAGATAAAAAAGAGGTGCTGCAACACATGGCAACAATTCAATGCAGAAAGATCAGGGCAGTATCTTTTTGATGAAATATTACAAGTGTGGATGAAAATCCCAACTGACCTTCTAATCCAATTAGTATGGTGCCCTGGGCATGGGGGAGTATGAGGAAATGAAGCAGCAGACTACCTAACCAAGGTGGCGACTGAGGAAAACGTGACACCAGACAAAATTCTCAGCAACGCTCAAATCTCAAATCCAACACCCTTCCATTGTGATTCTCAAGAGACAAATCTCCCCACTTCCAATTGTTCAATCAGTTATCCTCCCGCCATGCTTCCCTCAACAATTATCTCTACGTAGTCTAACACCATTGCAACCCCATCTTCCCCCACTGTGCAGGCAAAGAGACAGCCATCCATTTCCTTGATCTATGCCCCCAGTACAACTCAAACAAACCCCACCTGCTACTGAGGAATCCTAAAGCCCACACAGTGATTTTCCATTTCATACAAGCGTCTAAGCGCTTCAATTTCTTGACTTGACGTTTTGTTCAACTTCTCACATATGACAACTGTTTCTATATTCCTTTTTCTTTTTTATTGTTTCTTTCCTTTTTTGATTCCTTCTGTTTCTCCTTTTCCTTTTGCTCGTCCATATTTCCTGGTTCTGTGATTGTCAGGGCGCGTCTCTAAAGTGACGGAGCTCTGATAGGAAATCTAAGAACTAGCTCTAAGACTCTAAAGTCTGAGCTCTACTCTACCGGCTTGGCAGGAGGATGGAACCACGCCTCCAGTGGGAGGGGCTGTTGACTAGGTATCAAGTGGAGTCTGGAGAGACTCCTTGAACAGGAAAGGTGGAAGAGAGATGGAAAATGATACTCGAGCTTACCTGAGATTGGGGAAGTCAAGTAGGGATTTTTTAGAGGATGAGGAAATAAAAGGAAAAGAGAAGCTAAAAGGCCCCAATTGCAGTATTCGAGTTGATGTCAAATACTACAAAGTAGCGGGCTTGGTATAATTAGTTCTGCTGAATCCTCCGAGTCCGGAGAGTTCTCATTACTTATACTAATCTGATCTGCTGATCACTTGCTGTATCTGCGCAGTCTGTCTTCTGCTTGCGCAGCTGTGCTACTGGGCACAGTTGCAGCGCTAGTAGCGCTGCTCTGTCCGCTGGTTGCGCTGTCTGGACTAGCAGCCTGCTGACAGTTATTGTGTACTCTCTGATCTAACATAAAAAGCTTGTTACCGGTTCCCGTTATTGCTACTTTGTATGTAGTGTGCCATCTTGATTTTCATAGTGTGCAACCCCACTGGCAAAATTTGACTTTACAAAAAAACACAAAAAAACCTATGCTAGCACCGAGGCTGAGAGAGCGAAGCAGCCGCGGTGCCGTCGCCTCGACCGCTCCCGGAAACCGCAAGTTCCCGGGGGTGAAATGGAATGCATCATAATCATGAGAACACGACCCCCTGTCTTGAGAGCACGAGTCGCGCGTCCGCTGTGAAAACTCGCGTCCCCTTTGAGATCACTCCTGGCGCTACTTGCGCAGCGCAAGATGCTGAGCCCACGTTCACCGGTCTATAAAAGATGAGCCTCCATGACAGGGCTGCCTTCCTCCAACTATCGTTTCATCCTCCTCATCACTTCCACAAAAAAATGTCTCCCCCTCCAAAAGTTGTTGTCGTCAAGAACGAGGGTGGCAAGGAGATTGGTGGCGGCAACCACTACTGCATCATCTGCCGCGCTCCAGCTCCCCCTACCCCTTCAGGTAAGCAAACCGGATTCCCTGCATCCCATCCGATTCATGAAGAACGACCCGATTGACATAACATTCCACTCTTACTCTAATGTCCCCAGCCTGAATCTCCCTTCCTCCTTGAGGCTCCTGCCAATGTGCTTTAGCCTTTCTTGACCCCTCATTCCTTCCCCGAGTAAAGTGTAGGTCTCATTCAGCATCCGCATCGCCTGAGCTTAAACTCATCATCATCCTTGTACTAATCCCTTCGCATCGATCCGATATTCCTCAAATATTAGTGGGTGTATTCTGCTCGGTCTTCATCATGGCCGAACAGCCAACTATCTCAATTCAAACATCGAGGTAAGCTATTGGATCCTATCAATGAAATCTGTTGGCTTGAATTCCACACTGATATCCTTCCTCCTCTCTTCCCACCACTTTGTCCAACACGTTAGACGGCGGCGGTCTCTCTCTTCTCTCCAAAATATTTCTGCTGTTCCACCTTGTCTATGTATCTTTAGTAGTCATCATTTCTTATCCTCCTGAAATCAAATGCCCTGTTTTCTGCTCAAACTTTGAAAAATGACTTGATCCCTCTCATGTGAGACATCTTGGGATCTCCGTCGTCCCTCGGGGGGGAGGGGGAAAGAAAACATGACATACTCAAGCAATCCTTAACTGTAATATGATGGGTGGAATGTTGAATAATGCTTGAAAACTTGATGATCACTCCTATTCAATTCTACCTCGGGCACAATCTCAGGACGCTAAATAGTAGTCTGCGTTCTTTTCACCGGGATAACAACCGATATCTATGACTCTTCCAGCCAAGCAAACTGAGTACCTTTTCCGTAAAGGCATCATTTAGGCAACACCGCCGTGTCAGAACGCGACTTCCCCTTTCAAGTCTCGGCGCGGCACCCCGTCGGTGCTTCAAGTGACGTTTCCTATCTCAAGTGACTTTTCACTTTTTTGACATGGCTTTGTAGAATACCTGAAGTAGTCAATCCTCACGCTATTGGTAGAATGCTTAGTAACCTTCCAGGATACGGAACATCTCTCCTGTGATCGGATGTCTTTGCACTTGGAGAAAATCTAGATTTTACGCCCCCTAGATCGACCCATACATAGGAGAGTAGTCTCAGTGTAAACATTCCCTGGTAGATGGAGTTGAGCTTGGTGGCTCCGAATGTGTCAGGTCCGGCGTCACAGCTTTGAATTAGCCCTATCACTTCCCCGGAAGGAGGAACGGGAATGAGCCGGTGATCTTTTCTACTTTCCGGAACATGCCCGGCTGAGTGGATACAGCCTTCTAGGGAGCTAACAAAGCCGTGACGCGTATGAGTATTCCGTCGGAATGCTGTAATATTGAGCATCCCCTTTAAGATCACGCGGTCGCCTGGCCGCCATCGCTGCTTGCGCAGCGCAGGACGCTGAGCTCGCGTTCACCAGTCTATAAAACATGCGCCATGACTGGGCTGCCTTCCTCCAACTGTCTTTTTCATCCTCCTCGTCACTTCCCCCCAAGAAATGTCTCCCCCTCCAAAAGTTGTCGTCGTCAACAACCAGGGTGGCAAGGAGATTGGTGGCGGCAACCACTACTGCATCATCTGCCGCGCTCCAGCTCCCCCTATCCCTTCAGGTAAGTAAACCGGATTCCATGCATCCCATCCGATTCATGAAGAACGACTCGATTGACATAACATTCCACTCTTACTCTAATGTCCCCAGCCTGAATATCCCTGCCTCCTTGATGATCCTGCCAGTTTTCTTTCAGCTTTCTTCGCCTCATTCGTTCCCCTGGAAACTTGTAGGTCTCTTTGAGAATCCACATTGTCGTAGCTCAAATCACGTTGGACTAATCCCTTCGCCCCGATTTGATTGGTCCCAAATATCAGCGTGGGTATTTCGCTCAGTCCTCATCATGGCCGAGCAGCCGACTAACTGAATTCAAACGTCGAGGTAAGGTATTGGATACCATTCATGAAATCTATTGGCTTGAATTCCACATTGATATGCTTCGTCTTCTCTTCCCAACACTTTGTCCAACACTTCAGACGGCGGCGGTCTCTCTCTTCTTCTCTCTCTCTCAGATCATTCTCTACTTTTCAACCGTGTACCTCCATCTTTATGTGTTTCCCACCTTGTCTGAAATTCAATGCCTTTACCTTTTTTTTCCCAACAACAACCTTTTTTATCTGAACAACAAATCTTGGCACTCCTTTCTTTTCCGCGGGGGAAAACATGAGATCATCAACAAGCCATATTGTCAAATGATGTTTGAGAGCTTACCAATCACTTGTAACAGCTCACTCCTATCTCTGGCATGATCTCACAGGGCCGAATAGTCCTCTTGTGTCTTGTCACCGCAACGCAACAGTGTGAGCCACACAGAACTGCTACTTGAATAGAAATGTTCCCTTTCCATGATGCCATTCACTGATCTATTCAGAATTGTGTTCCAAAATAAAATAAAGCCACTGATGAGTTATTGGTAAATTGACACAAACAAATTAAAAGAATTGGAATAACTAGAATATCGATTTCTTCATTAGATCATGCTTTGTGAGATAGAAGAAGAAATACAAATATAGTAATAACGAGTTATTACCTAGAAGCAGAGCGAGGATAAAGGAACTTTGTTTTATGTTTTCTTTTCTGGTTTTTATCGAGAGATGAGTTGAAAGACTTGAGAGAAAAAGAGTTGAGAGGAAAAAGAAACTGTAGAGAAAAATTAGCATCAAGTACTCATGTTGTGTTGAGACAACATGATCTTACTTGTGCCTTGTTGATGAGTCTTAAAGATTCCTTAAACAACGGCTTCGGGCAGGTCTGATATTGAGACAGTCTGTTGACAATGAGATGTCATTTATTAGCTTGCTGTTGCTGGTCTCGTTCTGGAGTTCTAGGTTACAAGCTATGCTTACGTTGGTGCTGTGTCCTAACGTATTAGCTTGACCTTTATGTTTCTATACAAGTCGGTGACTTTGGTATCTACATGAGAGAAGTGTCTCAGTTAGTTCTTGCCCAGGCTAGTTCTTTTGGATCTCTTCTAGCTTACCGTTGGTTATGCTTTTCAAGATCCTTTCTAGGAGTACTGCTGGGGTTCTGAGTCCGAGTTGTTCTGCTAAGGTTTTCGGCTCGACTGGTTCTGCGTCTGTGTCTTCTTTCAGTCAACCAATACAAAGTATCAGCGTTGTCTCATAAGATCTGGGTTAGGGTTTTGGTCTAAGCTGCAAGCGGGCTTACCTCTTCTTGCAGCTGGGTCTAATCTCAGCAGCTTGCTTGGAGGGCCTAGCTGCGAGTCTGGGGCTTGATTCTTACACAAACTCTACACAGATAAATCATTGTGTCCTGTCAAAATGAGTACTGGCTGAGGTCTGATTGAGTACTGGATGGTTTCCATCAATTCCAGAGGATCTCTGCATGAGTTCCAGCAGATCTCTGCATGAGGTACATTGCATTTCTGTACATTTTCCATTCAATTCTACTTTCATCCAAGGGTCTGATGATGTGTCAAACTAGGCACTGCTTGATACACATTGCTACCGCATCCATGTGAAAATTCATGTCAGCATTGGAGGCACTACATCATCATCATCATCACGGAAGCATACACATCACAATGTATTCAACATTAGCCAATGCATACTTAGTTCAATGGTTAGTACTCTGACACATATTATAGCAGTGCAAATGAATGGTTTCTGATTTGAGACTAGTGGCTATTCCATCTTGAGAATACCAAGCCACTTGTTTCAATACTAAGCACCAAACACCATGTGCCAGATTAATGACAGAACACATGGTCTACATACAGCTTAAGCCCACATGGTAATTCAAAAAGGAGGTTGAGACTGTTACATGTACTTGTACAGGAAATAGAGTTAAATGATTGCTCCTGATCTGAAAGTGTAACTGTCTGAACCCAAAATAGTCAACATACTGCATATGTAACATGAATACAAGTTGAGTATTCTCAAGGCCCGCAAGTCATGTGAGTGAACACCATACTCAACAATTACCCGCTTTTGACAACCCAAGCCTGTAATTCACTGCAAATTGTTGAATTTTGCACCCTTAATTGCTCTGAGCGCGCTACAAGTCAAAAACACCTGTTGCTGCGCAAAATGTGTACTCAACACCACAACTCAACTCCTTCTTACATTTGTCTCTGATCCCCTTGAATCAATCTCAACTCTGCCTCCTATCCTTTGATAAAGAAGGTACTGGCTGGAAGGTTACTTCAAAGATTTATCAAGGCAATAAAAACAATGGAATTCTAGTTGGTGAGTTAGAAATCTGGATGAAAAAGCAAAAAGTCAGTTATGGGTATGTTTATATATGACTTCTTTACCTTCAGCTCAAAGTACTATTTATATAGTACTTGGCTGGGTGCTTTATTGCCTGTACAAGTACATGTGTAATTCTCAACCTCCATGTTGAATTACAATGTGAAACTTAGCAGTATGTAGCTACTCAATAGACCATGTGCTTCTTAATCAGTCTAGCACATGGTGTTTCAGGATTAGTGTTGAAACAAGTGGCTTGGCATTCTTAATCTGGAATACCCACTTGTCTTAATGCAGAAACCATTCATTGGCACGGTTTTATTATGTCAGCCTCTGTGATGCCAAGAACTGGATTCTTCTAGCTACACAGGGTGCAAGGTAAAAACAGCTGCAGGTTGTGCAGTGAAAGGTGGGTAAAAAGGGTAAAAAGATATAAAAAAAACTATAAAGTTTTTATTAACAGAGGGGCCTGAGTTACAGGGGTATTTACTGTGCCCTCTGAAATATTCAGGACCTGAGATAACAGGGGGTATACTGGGTACCTGAAAGTCTAGTCCTTTGAACAAGGAGTGCACCTAGACACTAACTGCTGAAGGAATGGAGCAAATAGACTTACTGCTTCTGTTTCCTGTCAGGGGTTCTTCAGGGAGTTGTAGGTGGTCCAGAAGCGCTACCAAGGTTGAGTAAAAGGTGGTTGTTGAGTGCTGAGAAAGGTGAAAGGTTTGTTGAATGAACTTCATGTCATCAAGTAATCCTGACGTCAGTGATGTGGTGAAATTGAATCTTGTTTATGCATACGCGTCTATGCAATTTGAATCCCTGTTGTTAAGTCGAGCTTCAACAAACCTTAGAGGAGCTGCTCTCCAGACTCGACAAGCTACTCGACTCATCTTTCTGAACAACCTCGACGATTTCCCTTAATCACCTGTCAAGAACCCTAACAAGCTCATTCTTATCTGCTCATCGCGCTTCCAAGAAACTTAGAAGATTCAGGAGGAGCTCGGAACTAACACAAGTAGAGGTGCTTAGCGATTCGATTTCTCTCCCCCTTCCACCGTCTCTTTTTCCTTATCCTCATTTCTCCCGTTCTAATCAATCGTATTAACGACTTATTTTTCTTTCATATAGACTTGCTGTTATTGTCCATTCATCCATCTTTTATTGAATCTTCCATCATAGTATTTCTTGAGCCCAGTTAGGACTAGAATATAAAACGGTAAATACTCTATTCTTTCTTTTTCTCTTTTTATGATTGTTTTATGGCTATCTCATCATTTCTTCATTTCTTTTATAAAAGCTTATTACTACTATTAGCTGTTAAATATTTCTGCAATAAAGTTTAAGATCTCAACCCTTTTACACTTCAGGTATAAAACAACCAAAAACTGACTATATAACAGGCTATAAGGCTGGTTGATATGGTGGGTAACAGCTGGTAAATGTAAGTGACAATGGGGATATCACTTCGTGGGAAGGAAGGGCTGTTTATATATCCATTCTGGGCTCTTGGGGGCGAAGCAGAATCTCTGTTTTGCCTGGTCTAGTCTTCTACTAAGCCCTAGTTACCTGTATAACTGGTTTGGTTAGGTTAGGGCTTAGTTACATGGTTCAAAAGGCCCAAAGTGGTTTAATGTTCCCAGAAAGGTGAATACTTTTGTTTCTTCCTTCCTTTTGGACCAGTAGTCTATTTCCAACCAACCAATTGGGCTATCTCGGCCTTAGTAGGAAAAGTATGGCCACAGTGTTGGTTGTGGCTTTTATTACAGGTGCCAGGTACATGTAACTATGGAAATTATGATGTAAACATTATTTATGCATCATACCCGAACTCTATTAACCTTAATTACATAGTCTACTAGCATATATTTAAGGTTATGTAGGACTTTAAGTCATATAAAAACTTGAAGGCCTTGTGAAGGGATATGAAGGAGTAATAATTAAGGGGTACTTTTGCTGAGCTAACCTAGGTTAATTTACATGTCAATTCATAATCTGAAATAATATTCCAAGTTTTCTTCCTTCACTGGTTAGGATTGTGGCACGGAGGAACAGGCTAAGAGCCTCTGGAGGATTCTAGTACCAAAGTGGGGTGAATTGCAATCTAGACAGGAGATAAAGATCTCAGTTAGTATCTACAAGTGAAGGCAATGATAAAATGAATGAAAGGTATTACCTATCTCTGCTGTCTATAAAGGGGAAAGAAGAGACCAAATACAAGGCAGAACAGCTTATATAATCTTGTGAAAGGTTTGTGTAAGCCTGTGAGGAGCAGGGCTTACATCTTCATTAACTTAGAATTATGTTTAATAATTTCTTTTGAAACAAAAGACGTAAGGTGTGCATTCCTTTTGAGAATAAGAATATAAGTTGTATATTTGCATAATTTGCTATGGTCAGGTTTTATCTGAATTAGTAGCAGGCTGACATATTATGTGTTACAGTATCATATATGGGTTATGTCTTTTATCTAGATGATAATACATATCTTTCCATGTATAATATTATCGGTGTGTGCTTTATCCTTTATGCATTATTTGTTATTACATATGTTACATAGTATCATGTTCCATTTTAAGGGGTTTCTTGTGTGTATTTGAAGTATTTAGGGCAATAATTGTTCTAGAGGTAATGTCAGGACATTTATATTTTCTCTAAGGCTGACACCAGGTATGTTCTCCTGTCATTGTTCTCTCATTCTCATTCTCATTCTCATTCTCATTCTCATTCTCATTCTCATTCTCATCCTCATTCTCATTCTCATTCTCATTCTCATTCTCATTCTCATTCTCATTCTCATTCTCATTCTCATTCTCATTGTCATTCTCATTCTCTTTTTATGTTTGAAATGAACTCATCCTTCCAAACACCTGTCACTTGCTGTTTGCTCCAGACTGGTTCATCTCAACAATTCCATTACCAAGCTTTATATGTAATGACATATCATACTTTGTGTTGATATGGTTGGGCTTTCTTTGGAGTACTGTAGTAGCAGACTGGAGTTACATGTAAGAAGTTTGTTTCTGGAAGTTTAATTCTCTTATGCTATTGCAAAAGTGGGGAGCCTACTTCTTGGTTGGACAGACAAAAGGCTCTTCCAATACCTTTGGCGGTTCCCTTGGAGCTTAGTAGCATCCTGTGGGTACTTCTGATTGGGTTTGGACCACTTGGTGATCCCTCTGGGGCTGGAAACTTGGGCTCCAAGCTGGAGATGGTGTTGAAATTGATTCACAGAGTTTCCACCCAGCCGGTAATAAGGTTTGAGAAGTACAGGTTTGAGGATTCAGAAAGTGATATGTAGATTTGAGAGGGTCAAGCAAGCTAGAAGTAGTGATGAGTAGATGTATCTTCAAGCTCAAGAGGAATGAGTAAATAAAGGTGTTTGTTATTATCTTCTCTTCTGAAAGTCTAGGGATCAAGACATTTCAGCAGGTACAACTTGACATGAGGTTTGCTGAGGTTGGCTAAATACCAGCATATTTCAAGGATTCTAACAATGAAGTCAGTGAAATGAATGTGAAACTTGAGAAACATAAATGCAGATGGAGTGGTAAAATGATAAGTTGGCCAATCTAGGGGTGACTGAGTTTTACTTTCCAGCTGACAGGTACTAATTGGCTGAACCTCTTCAGCCAATAAATACCTCATACTTGATAGTATTTGAAACTTATTTCAAATATGCAACAACCAAATAAATCTGTGAAATAAGGATTACAAAATAGAATCACCCAACACCAAACTCATTAATCTACATAGGACATGTATCAAATGAATATAGAAGAGGTGTCCACACCTCAGATTGAGAAGATTTTCTTCCACACATCTGGTTGCACAGCCTCCAATGAAATGTGCAGAAAAATCCCAACTACAATCCAACTCAAATAGCCCTGTTGTTTTCTATAGGGGTCTGACACAGTGTTGAGCTGCATACACAAAGGATAACAGCTTAAACTTAGCTTGATGGCACCTTTTGCCTAGTGATCATTGATTTTTCCTGGTGATGGAGGTTGAGAATTACACAGTTACTTGTCCAGGCTACAAAGAAACCAGCCAAGTTGTGCAAGACAGGTACCCTGAGCTGGAAAGGGACATACCATACACAAATACCCTTGTACTACCATTTCTTTGTTTTTTTCCAGACTTATAAGACATATCCAACAGGTCACATTCTTAGAAAGTGCCTTCTAATGTGATGTAACCTTTGAGCTACTAACCAAGTGTAAACTTTCCATTCCTCACACCAGGGATGTGTCCAAGGCACTTTCATGCAAGTGCCTTCTTGTAACTTTATGACACTTCCAGTTTGACCCCCCAGTAGGTTGAGTGTAAGTCATGCATAATGTTGGAAGGATTTTGTCCAACTGATTGGCAAGTTCAGTTCACAGGTTTTGGAACTCCACTGTAACTTCTGGGCTACTCAAGTTCAACATGGTTTGATATTAAAGGTTATTTGAATTGAATGAATTTCAAACTAAAAGGAGCTAACACTGATGAAGAAACAAGTTAGATTGAATAAAAGAGTTAGAGAGGAAATAGAAGAAAAGAGGGAAAGAAATAACCAACTGTTCAACAGAGCATGGGATACAAAAAGAAGATAGACTGAGAAAACAGGAACTGTGAGGAATTAGGACGGAGAGGAATAGGGATTGAACTAAAAGGTTAATAGTCAGTGACCTATGATAAGAGATTAGAACAAGTTGAGATCATACCAGGAGAGAATTCTGAGACTAGGAGTTGTAGAGATTTTGAGGGATTACAGAGTAGAATGGAAGAGAAGAGAAATGATAAGAGAATGAGAAGTAGTAACTAAAGGGAAGAGAAGAGTAGGGTTGTGTATGAAGTGATCAGGATTGAGTGGTTGAGTGGAGTTGTAGTTGGAAGTGAGGAGATGGTGATGAGGAAGAAGAAATGGCTGGTAAGAGGAAAAGATGGGAGTAAATAGAGAAAGAGAGTGTCAGATTATTGAACCCATCAAAAATGGTGAGTTGAATAAAAATAAAAAAATAAAAAAACAAGAAGAAACATGTTACCTCGAAATACTAATCATCCACTTTACCGTTGCCATAGTCAACGACAACAAGGGTGAAAACGTGAACCCTGGCAGTCAGATACCGCCAGCTTTATTAAAGCCCTCGCAACCATGCGCGGCAATGACCACAGCTGATGTGTAAAGCCAGTAAGTCCCACTTCCCAGCAGATGAACACTCCTACCTGCATGGTTTAAAAGGATGAAGATAGCTTATCACAACCATGAAACCATCTGCATCACATTCAGCATCTCAACATCATCAAAACCTTATCTTTTCTCCTTTTCTGTCATCACCTTATCTACTTTCCCCTTCTTAGCAAAATCAACCAACAATCCCATCTTGTTTCTCTTTTTCCTAACTATCACCCTATCCAATTTCTCTTCTTCTTTCTAAACTTTTCCTTTATCTCAAAATACCTGGTCCTCATACTATTCTACAAACCTCTCCATCAAATCATCTCATTAGCTCACATCTTATACACAACCAACTTCCCTGCCACAGGCACATTGACCTCTGCCCTTCTAGGTACAAGTGAACGTTCTTCTTTCATATCAATCACACTATTTCTCAAATCCTTGTATATGCACAATGATACAAAATTCAGATGAATGAAATACACCTTCTAGTCTTTTGCATTCTTTCAGAGAGTTTGGGTGTGAATATTCATTACATAATCACTACCAGGGATGTCACAGAATTCTAAGACATATTACATTATATTCCATTTGAGTTTGCAAACAAACATGAGTCCCTGGCTGTTATGCAATCAACACCTTATTTTCCAACAGAACACAAAGTGGGTTTCCTGCTGTGGTTCACCCTGTGGAGTACTGTTTAAAGAAAACACGTTTTAGATTCTTCTGTGCCAAAAACGGGACAACAAGTCCCAAAACATTGGATTGAAACGATTCCATTGGATTCAAACCTTGGTCTTTTAGTAAGCAAAATATTAAAAGTTTAAATTGTGGCCCTGAATTTGAGAAATTCAAGAATACAGGGACTTAATTATATGCTTTTTGACTCTAATCTTGTCTCATAAATGTATGGACAACCTATTTTTGGTGAAAGGGTCCAGATCTTGTCAACACAATGTACGCACATACATTTTGGTGACAGGGTCCAAGTTGTGTCAGGATCGTGTGACCATAACATATGCACGTACATTATGATGACAAGTTTCATGTCTTTTCACCACAATGTACGTGCATATGTTTTGGTGACAGGGTCCAAGGCTTGTCACCGCAACATATGCTCATATGCCTTGGTGACAAGGCCCAAATCTTGTCACAACAACTTGACTGCATATGTCTTGGTGACAAGGCCCAAGTCTTGTCACCAGAACGCACATGCTTATGTGGTGATGAAAAGACATGAAGCTTGTCATCAAAATTTACGCATATTTCTTTTGGTGACACAGTCAAGACAGGACTCAGACCTTATCACCAAAACATACAAGCTTCAACAACTTATTTTTGTCTGGAATTTTTCTTGCAAGAGGGTGCAACTCAGTAAAGAAAACAACTGCTGTGCATTGAAGACAGCCACAGAATTCTCACCAATCCAAGAATCTATGTCATCTAGCCAATATCTCAAACAACATGAGAAATAAAACTTTCCCTTTCTGTTGCCAGCCAATACAGACATCACTGTCTGGGTGAATGTTTTAAACCATATAGAGAAAAATTCACCGTGCAGACCCAGTCGGGATGGTTGGGATCTTCAAAGCCGGGAGGCTGTTCCATATAAACAGGTTTGTCCAGATGGCCATTCAGAAAAGCAGTTTTAAAGTCAACCTGGCAACCTTTCCATCCACAACTGGGAAGTGTAGTGAATATTACCCGCTGTGATTCAAGTATGAATGTGCCTTATACCACACAAGCCAGCCGAATGGGTGGAGGTAGTTGAGATCAACAGGGGAAATCTAAAGGGTGGAGTTGGGTGTTTTGAAGCCCAATGGAGTGTGGAAGGGGGATGGAATTGTATGCAAATAGTGAATGTTGAAGGGAATCTACCCAAAAGGATTTGGGTATAAAAGCAGTAATGAGAGATGATTGCACCATGTTATTGATTGTACAATTTGTCCTTTCAGCTACTCTGTTGATTTCAGGAGAGTGGGGCGGACCTGGTTGGTGCTTAATACTGGCACCTGTGAGGTAAGAGGGGAAATTGTTTGACATGTACTCTCTGCCATTATGGGCCCAAAGGGCTTGTATCTTAGGGGATCCAGATTTCTCAAAGAGGGTGCAAAATGTTCTGAAGCATAAAAATGAGGGGCGTTGATAAACGCACGCCAACGCCAACCCGCACGCCACTTTTATTTGGCGTGCGGGCCTACACGCCAAAAAAAATTGGCGTGTAGGGTCTACACGCCAATTTTATTTGGCGTGTGAGACCCACACCCAAAATGGGGTGTGGTTCCCACACACCAATTTTTTTTGGCGTGTGGGCCCCGCACGCCAATTTTTTTGGCGTGCGGGTCCCCTCTCGCTCACGTAATCGAATGGGAGGGCCCATCAATTACGTGAGCGGGCCGGCTGACGAGGTTATACAACCTCGTCAGCCGGGAGGACTTCCTCCCGGCACGAGGCTGTATAACCTCGTCGGCCGGGAGGACTTCCTCCCGGCCGACGAGGTTATACAACCTCGTCGGCCAGGAGGAAGTCCTCCTGGCTGACGAGGCTGTATAGCCTTGTCGGCTGGGAGGAATTCCTCCCGGCTGACGAGGTTATACAACCTCGTCGGCCAGGAGGAAGTCCTCCTGGCTGACGAGGTTGTATAACCTCGTCAGCCAGGAGGACTTCCTCCCGGCTGACAAGGTTATACAACCTTGTCAGCCAGGAGGAAGTCCTCCTGGCCGACAAGGCTGTATAACCTCGTCGGCCGGGAGGACTTCCTCCCGGCCGACGAGGTTATACAACCTTGTCGGCCAGGAGGAAGTCCTCCTGGCTGACGAGGCTGTATAAACCTCGTCGGCCAGGAGGACTTCCTCCCGGCCGACGAGGTCATACAACCTCGTCGGCCAGGAGGAAGTCCTCCTAGCCGACGAGGTTATACAGCCTCGTCGGCCAGGAGGACTTCCTCCTGGCTGACGAGGTTGTATAACCTCGTCAGCCGGGAGGACGTCCTCCCGGCTGACGAGGTTATACAACCTCGTCAGCCAGGAGGACTCCTCCTGGCTGACGAGGTTGTAAACCTCGTCGGCCGGGAGGAAGTCCTCCCGGCCGACGAGGCTATACAGCCTCGTCAGCCGGCCCGCTCACGTAATTGAATGGGACCTCCCATTCGATTACGTGAGCGGGATCCCCCCCACGCCAAACAATTGGCGTGTGGGAGCCGCACGCCAATTGTTTTGGCGTGACGCTCCCCACACGCCATTTTCGGCGTGTGGGTCTCACACGCCAAATAAAATTGGCGTGTAGACCCTACACGCCACGTTTTTTGGCGTGTTAGGCCCCGCACGCCAAAACAAATTGGCGTGCGGGTTGGCGTTGGCGTGCGCGCTTGGCGTGCGTTTATCAACGCCCAAAAATGACTCATGTTTGAATTTCATTGGATAGACATATAGGGATTTTGAACAATCATCTTAAAATGTTATGTAGTACCAGTACCCTTCCCTGGATTTGACCTGATACATGCCAGCATCCAAGTGAATAAGCTTGCCTGGGACTGATGATTGATGATCTGACCATGATTTGAGGGCTTTGCAAGTAATCTTTGACTGCATGCATATAGACCAGTGTTGGAAATAAATTTTGTTCATAACTGAGGAAGAGATGCTGTTTTGCTTCAGTAGGTCTTTGAGTGGGTTGAGGCCAACATGGGAGAATTGAATGTGGTAACCCAGGAGAGAGGTGTTGACAGAGATGATTGAGCTGGAAGAGTGTGGGCTTACTGGTTCAGAAGGAGAGAATAGAGCCTTCCCCTCCTGTAGCGGTGTCCCAATATGTTACCGCTGACTTCAAACTTCTTGGACTGTTAGAGATTGCAGGATGATTTGGTGAAGACCACTTTCAATCCTTCATTGCATAATGCTGCAATGGAAATTAATGGTTCATGAGGAGATGGTACTACTAGGTTTTAAAACCAAGAATCACCTTTTATTGGAATGTGCAAGGTATTTTATGGGTGGCTTGACAACGAATGATCTGCCAAATGAACTGGGGTTGAATCTGGTTTTGTATCAACACCAACTTGCAGATTGGGTGTCATTTACACTATACATCCAGAGTCAGGTTGGAATTTCCAGAGGTAAAAGCAGAGAGACCTGTGGAGAGGGACCAACTGCATTCAACTCTGGA
>RDRW01000163.1:0-160017 GCA_007896445.1 Puccinia hordei | reverse complement strand
GGTAAAGAAAGAGGCCAGAAAGACTGACCTGGATTGTCAGCTTGCTACTATGTCAGAGAAACCTGAACAAAATATATAAATATATAATATGAAAGAGACATTATTACAAACCAACAATGAAAGAGACATTATTACAAACCAACAATAAAGAGACATTGTTACTTATGAAAGAGACATTGTTACTCTTTACGCCATAAAAAGAGAAAATACATATAAAAACATATAAATAATAAAAGATTATTTAATATTCTGATTCTACACGTAAATAACATAAGGGTACCTCAGCCAAGGTACCCCTGTAACTTTACTCCTTCTAGTAGTAAATCCACTTTAAACTACTATAATAATAAGTATAAAAATGGAATAGTAGAATATACAACCTGTATGACGAAAAGAATAATCATCATACAACAGTAAAACCATAGTACAACAACTAAAAGAAACATATGTAAATCATACTTACATAGCATAATCTGACATTTATGGCCCAATGGGGATGACTATTACTAATGGTGATCATGACAGAGTTTCTACATGGTTTACCACTTCAGTTTGACACTCTGAGCGCACACTTGAACCATATTACATGACAGTAACTGTGGTAATACTCCCATGTCAACCATTGACATCATTGCCAATCTGTCATGGCTCATCCTTAGTAGTTACTACTAAGAATCATGACACATGACAGCCCTCTCTAGCTCTCCTGTTTTGCCACCAAGGCTTCAAAGAAGATATTTAAGAGGCTCTTCTTTCCCCTTGCTTTAATCCCCATCATCTTTTATACATACAACATACATACATAGCATTCCACCAGTCATAGTAACCAGTGTCCTGCCCTGTAAGTTTGTCTATTATAGACCTGATCATTCAGCCCTCTTTCTTCACCAACTGCCAGTCTTTAGCCCATCAACCTAACCGCCTCAGCCTGTCCAGTAACCCATAGAAGTGCCCCTTCCTTCCAGAAAAGACCATAACAGTAAGTCCTTTCTTTCAGGAGTTGGGCCCTTCTAGCCATCTTTACTGGGATCAAAACAACCCCTGCTTGCAGGCCCCAGTTGTAACAGGTCACCAATTTCCTCTGCTTTTGCAAGAAAACCTGTGGAGGGAACTAAACCACCCCTGCTTGCAGGCCCCTCCTTAAAAAATATATCCTTATATTTTTTATATCTCATATTACCACCATATTACCACCCTTTTCTATCTTTGCACCCTGTGTAGCTAGAAGGATCTTAGTCCTTGGCATCACAGAGCGTGACATGGATTTCATTCTGAACCAAATCGTGCTACAACTTGGCAAAGAGGCAACAGAAAAGATAGCAGAGAAGGAACAACAAGCAATTTGTGACTTGCCAGTGTCAGTGGACAGACGACTACCAACAACTATAAAGAAGGCGCTGGGAAGACCGGCGGCTGATTTATGGAAGGAGGCGGCAATTTACGAGATTGATAAGTTCATTGATCTGGGAGTTTGTGAACCTGTTGATCCTTTCCTGGGAGCAAAAGCATTAGGATGCAGATGGGTTTTCACAATCAAATTGCCGGACATTGAAGGCAACAATGAAATATACCGTGCACAATATGTGGCCAAGGGTTTCAATCAGCAAATCGGACGCAATTGCAATGAAACTTACGCCCCTAATGCATCCCTGAACACACTGCACATCCTGATTTCTCTATCTGCCCGACATCAGTATCCAACATCAATTTTTGAAATGAGCTTGGCATACCTGTACAGTCCTATTGACAAAGAAGTTTATGTCCAACCTCCCGTTCAACTCAAACCGGAATGGAAGGGGAAGATCATGCGTTTGGAAAACGGGGATGTACGGGACATGGCAGGCGGCAAGATGCTGTTGGCAGTTCTTTAAGCAGAAAATGGAAGAGGTAGGTTTTGTTGCATCAGAACTGGAACAATTTCTCTACGTGTATCACAAAGGGGATGATTTTTTTGTCATTTGGTTACATGTAGACAATGGGTTCGTGGTGTCTTTTTCACAAGGGCTCCTGGATGGATTGTGGGACGCAATGCAACACAAGATGAAGCTCAAGTGGTTCAATGGATTGAAGAAGATGGTCGGCATCAACATCACTCAAGACAGTGGGATCATACACATGGACCAATTGACTCTCGCGCAACAGATTTTGGATGACTATTGACAACCTGTTGTAACACACAGGAGCACATTGCCAGAAGATTCCCTCGAAATCAATGCGTTTGAAGCAATTGAGGAAACAGAGGATCGTTCAATTATAGGATCACTGATGTATCTTGCATCTGGAACTAGACCAGATTTATCTTATGGTGTAAATTTTCTTGCAAGATACAGCAGCAGGCCTTCAGAAGCGCATTGGAAGGCACTCGACTACTTGGTAGGATTTTTGAAGAGGACAACTACAACAAGATTATTGTTTGAAAGCAAGAAGAATAAGTTGGATCTGTGGTCAGATGCAAATTGGGAAAGTGAATACAAGCGGTCAACTTCTGGGTATGTGATACAACATTGTGGTAATTTGGTAGCATGGGGTGCAAAGAGGCAGACGGTGGTGGCGCTATCAACGTGCGTGGTGGAGTATGTGGCATTAATGGACAGCTCCCAGATTATGGCGGGAATCTCAATCCCTTTCAGCAACATCAAGCATCAAATTCCAATGAACATCTACTGTGATAACGAAACAGCCATTTTAATTGATAAGGACAACGGATCAAGGAAAAAAAACAAAATATCTGCTCCATGCTTTCTACTTTGTAAACAATTTTGTCAGGAACAACAACATAAACATCAGCTGGACGTCAACTGTGGATCAAGCAGCGGACATCTTCACCAAGCGACTCGGACCCAATAAAATCAATGTGGCGGCCAATAAATTGGGCTTGAGGTGGTAATGTTTGCAATCTTGGGGGGGAGTGTTAGAGTTGGAGGATCAACAAGATTACAAACATACTCTTAGTGCATACATTATCCCATAATCTAACTTGCAATAGAGTTACTGTAGTGCAGTCGACAATAGCTGTGGTGCATGCATGTAGTTTATCTCTGCCGTTCCGGTCCCGGTTCCTCTCTCTCCTGACCAAGTTTGGAACCAATACCGTAGCGCGCACAAGCTAACAGCAACACATTTCTTGTTGTCAGGTGAGTGCAATATAACCGAGTTTGGAACCAATACTGTAGCGTGCACGAGGCACGAGCTAACAGCGACACATTTCTTATTGTCAGATTTGCCTCATCTTATAAGATGTACTGCAAGATGGTGGGTAAATGAGCAGGAGGTAGAGAGTATTAATCTTAGTGGCTGTCACATCAAAGGGAGAGTGGCAAGTTTGGATGATTCACGAAACAACTTGTGAGTTGGGTGGCTGATTAGATAGGAGGAAGAGGGACTGTATTCTATTGAGCGGGCCAACGTCAACAAGTGATCTAGTTTGATTGTTTTGGTTGGTGATACGTGTATGAATTAGATATGATTGATTGGAGTGATCTGAATAAATTGGGTGTAGAATTAAAGGTCAGTGGACCGTAGACAGAGGAGAGACAGCATGATCAGGACAGCGAACCTGTAAAGGACAGCGGACAATGTGCATAGGAAGTGATCAAGGCCACTGAGCAGCAAGAGATCCAAAAAAACGACTTACTGGGCTAGGTGGACCTGTAGATTACAGATGTGTAAGCTCAGTGATCAATCCAAGCAAAGCGGATCAACAATCAATTAGAACCCCATTCAAAGTCGCCGGGTTGTTGACCGAATGATCCCTTTCAAAATAATCCTCCCATTGTGTCACACTGCGAACGACGTTCATAATCAAAGCAGACCACAAGGGAAAATTGGACCCATTGATGAGGAGCTGAGGGGAAACTTGCTCTCTTAGCTGATGCCATCGGAGCTGATTTGAAACCAGAGACGTTGACGCCAACGCAACACCTGAAATATTGTTGGACAAGTTGTGAATCAGTAAAACTTTCAATAGGTTATCATCAATACGAGCAAGTCCCGTCCTCTGGAGCTTGCAAGCTATTATGGTGTCCAGTGACTCCAACGGCTTTAAAGAATCATTGACTGGGGACTGATTAGGAAGAGGTGTTTCAGGAACTTGCTGGTCATTTGAACTCAACAGGAAAGAATGTTGAGCAGACATTGTGTTGGAAGAGGTATTGGAGATTGAAGAATTGGCCGATAAGAAATGATTTGACTCAAAAGAGTCTTCAGGAATATCAGGTAAAGTGGCTTGAGGAGGGGTAACTCGGGCCAAAAAATCTGAGGTGACAATATCAGGACTTTTAGAGTGTGTACAAACCATAAAAATTGTAAAAGCAATAGACACAGAAGGATGTCTGATAATAAGAATCTAACTCCATTATTCAGAAGTGTATAAAGAGTAGTATGGATATGTCTCCACAGAAGGGTGAAGATTGTAGCTGTCTTGGTTGTACTTAGCCTTGCTGGTAACAGCGCGGGCTCATAAACTCAAGAGCTGAAAATCCTATGATGATGTGTAGAATGAGAAAACTCCTCCAAAGGGAAAAATATATTTCTAGAGATGTGTAAACTATATATAGTGTTTTTTAAATACACAGTTTGGTTAATGAGAAAACAAATCCATAATCTACTATGTATATAATAAATATGCACATATTGTAATCTAATAGTATGTGAAAATATAAATAAATCTATAATCTGACATAACACAACCAGCCACCTAACCCTCCAACCATAGTAACACGTGCCCCTAACCCCCTCACCCTCATTCCTAGTGAACTGTTTTGTAAACAACTCCGCGAGTTGGCCATGTGGTTCCAGAAAGGCCAAGTCTCAAAGACAAAATGGGAAAAAGGCCGGAATTCCCTTCAACACCTCTTGAAATTTCCTCTGACCACTCCCAACATTTCCAAGATTCCCACTGCCTTGTTTGTCTATAACAATGCTCAGTTCAACCAGGACCATTGGATTAAATGAATTTCTGAAACAAGTGAGTGTTTAACTTCTCCGTATAAGTACATTTCCTCTGTCCATTCCAGTCAAATTATTTTTGATCAAACTTCTCAGGTGATTCTATGCTATCCTACTCAGCATCCAAGCCATGGTTCAGTCCAGATATTTTTCACTTGGAACTCATGAAGAACCAATTACTTTCAACTACCCCAATCCTCCCTCTCAATTCAAAAGCTAGTCATCCAGAGTCCAGCCTTTTCCAAGCTCTTGCCTCTTTTATCAACACACCAAGCCATTGGCAGATCCATGAATGGGCTAAGAGTGTTGCCCTCTCAATACAACACATATCGGACGGAAACCCCCAGGCACCACAAATTGAAGCAAAGCCAAACTCCATAAAACGTCATCTCATTGTCTTGATCTGGCTCAATACAATGAAAACCACCATGCCCACCCTTCAAAAACTTACCAAAGGAGAGGATACTGATGGGAAAACTACCCATCAACCACTCAAAACCCCAACAGCATCAACAACAGACGATGCATTGGATGACCTATGCAAAATCATCATTGATCTCATGATGTCTCATACCATCATCCAGGCCCACATTGATGAGGAGTTCAATCCTTGTAAAAAGAAATCCCAAAGTTCCTCCGATACCACAATTGCCCACCAAATGGAGCAACACACCAGCCTCTCCCAAATGCCAGTAAACACAACTACTTCCCCTTCATTTACTTTCTCCTGGGAGGCGTACGTAAACTCTTCAACACCACCCAAGACCAAAGGCAATACACTATCAGCAACTGTCTTGGAATCATCTGTGCATCTCATCAAATATATCAGGTATCCAATCCAAACTTTTCCCCTTCTGAAAAATTCTGGTTAAATCTTGGTACATACTTTCGTCAAATTATCTCTTCTGTTCAGAATTCCCCCCATGATGTCTCTAGGTTTATTGGTCCAACCTGCCACCTTTTAGCCAAGTGTATTGCTCATGGTTATATTAACTACACAGCAGGCAAATACACCTCTTTCAATATCCCCAGTTCTAGTACCCTTCGTATTACTTAGTCACCATTCCATGATGTTATGTGTCAATAAGTAAATAATATATGTTTGCCCCTACCCTTGTACATCCACCAGCTGAGCAATGTCACAGAACCAATTAAGCCCGGCGGGCTTAATTTATCATGCCATTTCCTTTGCAACCCGTCCCCTCTTGTTCACATCATACGCCTGGTCACATGAAATTCTGCAGCTTCAAACTAAGCCCGGCGGGCCTAATCATTGAATGATGTTCGCCCAATATTATTGGTGGACATCAATTGTAAACCTCATAGTGATGTGTCATGGAGAATCAATAATCTGGATCTGGTCCCATGAGCAATGTTCTGTATCCATGCACATGAATTGTTCAAGCCAACCAGGACCACATTTTCAAGTGGTCAGAGCTACAATCATGCCAAGTAAACTAAATTGTGTGCACCAGGTGAAATCATTGATGATGAAATGCAGCAAGATTATAAGGTATTTCTCTTGCATGAAATGGTCGTAGATCAATGGTGGAGAACATATAGCAAGTCAGAGGGACCAACATGAAAATTCTGTCTGTTAAGCCGGCCAGGCTTAATTGGATAGATTATGAGCATGATCAATCACAGGGGCTGTTGGTGGCATGTTTAAGCCTGCCGGGCTTAATTTCAAGCTGAATAATATCATGCAACGAGGTGGATCATGTGAACAAGAGGATGGGTTGCAAAGGACATGGCATGCCAAATTAAGCCCGCCGGGCTTAATTTTTCCTGCAATTTCTCAGCCAAAGGAAGTACAAGGGTTGAGGTGAAAAATATTATTTAAACCTTCAAAATGAATGATGTTAAAATCTACCCATCATCCATATATCCCTCAGTTTTATCATCAATATCCACACAGACCAGACCCACACCATTCCTCCCTTCATTAGGTTGTTCAACAAGTCCAACTGATCTGATCCATCAGTCTAATCAAATTGGCCAGAGCCAAAATTATGTTTGATCCCTCTCATGGTTCACCTATATCATTACTAAAATACATAGGTCCCTCTCACAATATTGCATGGTTCAGCAAGGCCTCTTGAATTATTTAGAATTTTTCACATCACATCTGAGCTGAACTGACTTTTATTCCAGTTGATTGCAAATGGCAACCTGATTTGAAATATCCCATACAAGATACTAAGTGATTATTGCCTCTAATGAGCTTCCAATGATCTTTATGCAGCCTTAATGAATGACTTTGAGCTTTTATACAGACTGGCCGCCTCTCATGGAATATTATTTCAGGTGCCCATTCACCATACACCAGTTTCCATCACTGGAAGTCCCATCCAGCTCATACATATTTAACGTGGTTCATCATGTACATGTTACAAGTTTATGTTTCATGTTGGTCATGCACCACATGAATCCAATGGTAATGATTCCACCCAATTTTATGATGCAAATCATGTTCTTTACTGATTCCTGTTCCCAACTAATTGATTGCTTGCAGTGAGATCCACTTTACATGGATTACTTCAATACAACTCCATATATATTGTTCTTTGATTCATCCCTGTTTCCCACCCATTTGTACATAGTAGAAATTGCTGTCACCACATATTTCCACATACCAATTCTGGTGTCAGCTTGCTACTAGTTCAGAGACAACCTGACTAGAACAATAAATAAGTAATAATTAATTAATAAAAAATACATATGACAGAGACATTATTACATAATTAATAATGTAACATAAATTATAATAAAAATAAGAAAAAGATAACTTATTAGAATATAAACATTATTACATAGTAATAATGTAATAAACAAATATAATAAAATTAATAATAAAGTAAATAATAACTCATTAACCTTTGAGATAAATGAAAATATTATTTTATATTCTGAAAGAGCAAGTAAAATAACCTATGGTACCTCAGCCAAAGTACCCTAGAAAACTTACTCCTTCTAATAATAAAATTAACTTAAAGAATACTCCTACTAAGCGCTAAAATACTTACTAGGTATAAACATATTTAATATGAGAGTATTCTAGTAAGTAGAAGTCCTTAAAATACGGGATAATTACTTAAATAAACTATTTAATTATCCTTTAAACATATAAATAAAGTATTAAATAACATTAGACATAAATATCACGCTGTTTTATAATCTTTGTATTATTAACTTATACAAAATACATACAGTATAAGTTAAATAATATCATAACACATGAAAAGACACGAAACAGGGGATAAATAAAATATCACAATACTTCAAACAAGTCTAAAAGAACTTGTACAATTAAAATAAAATGACAAGCTCCTTTAATCACGGGAAAATAATAAATGTTGACACTTTTCCCAGGAGGTTTGCTTGTCAAATAATTGAATGGAGAGCTGTAAAAGCGCCCTCCATGCAAGTATGACAAGAACTCTCATGGTACAGAACTTTACATATGAAATAACCAAAATTAAACAGAAATAAGATTCAGTACTATAATTTGATTATTTCTTTTTTATTCTATTGATCAAGTGATCAATACATGTTGTACATCAAACTAAGAGCTCTTGAAGCGCCCTCAGATGATGTCTACAGATGACAGACAGACTGTATTAATTATTGACAGCCTGTACATGTAATAATTTGATAAATCACATCATTTATTTCTACTAAGGATAACTCCTTCCTTGTAGTGTTCCCATAGCCAAAATAACACTTGGTGTTTCGCCATCAGGGCTCCAGAAAGGCATTTAAGAGGTCCTTTCTTCCCCCTGTATTTTGATTCCCCAGCTTTATCATATTTACATCCAGCATTCCACCAGTCCAGCCTACTAGTGTCCTGCCCAGTAAATCAGTCCTCAAGACTCAAAGCCTCTTTCTCTCAACTCCCACTCTGTCCAGCTGTCCACCACACCTTTCCAACCGCTTCAAGCTGTCCAGTTTCCCTCTGAAAAGTCCCCACTCCTCCCCCTAAGGCCTACAGTAAGTCTTTTTTCCTTTAGGAGTTGTGGCCCTTTTCAGCCACTATTATCACTGGGATCTAAACCACCCCTGCTTGCAGGCCCCAGTATATTAAGGTCTTAAATAACCTTTGGAGGGAACTAAACCACCCCTGCTTGCAGGCCCCTCCTAAAAACCTTTAATATCTTTTATATTAATAAAAAAGATATTAAAAATCATCCAAAAAACCCTTATTCCATATTGTTTTTTGCCTTGCACCTTGTGTAGCTAGAAGGATACCAGTCCTTGGCATCACAGAGCGTGACATCTGGCCAAATGACAAGGGGTGCAATTTGTCTGACTAGCATTCCCCCATCATTCTACATTTCACAATCTGACCACATGGGTCAGATCAAACTGTCATATTTTTAATTGCGTTACAGCATTTAATGTTGTGAGCATCTCTCCCAATTCATCCACTGGTGTCATCAGTGTGTCATTAATCTGTCAAAATTGTGTCCTTTTTCACACTAGCGCATTTGCTCCTGTCCACCTGATTTGATTCAAATGACATGCCTGTGAAACTTTCCCCACCTCTACTCAACACCACATTTTCTTCCCCCCTGTCTCCTTGCAATGCACACCCCCTCGCTCCAAATCCTCACAGTACCTCATCTCCAACTATTCAGGCAAGTGCATCTCTTGCTTGTGTTCCATTTGCCACATTTATCACTCTTCTAACCTGTCTTCATTCTTTTCTCCCAGTTTGATATCAACAGGCTATTCAAATTGATTGTTGCCTTTGCCAACTTAAACAGAGACACTTTGCTAAGAAGTTTCCTGTAAGTCTCGCTTGACTTGCTTTCCTTGCTTCAATCATCAACTGAAATCTCTTGAACTTCAATCACTTATCTCCAGATTGTTCCAACTATCCCTTCTTCAACATTCCATTGATCTGGCGCTACGCTCATCCCTCAACGGCATGACTGCGTATGGGGCCTATAAATCTTTGAAGGGGCAATTCACAGGAAATTCCTGGTCTCTCCTCTGAGCATGTTATTCGGACCTTGCACAAGCCCCAGATGTGTCAGACTTGTTATTGGCTAGCTATGAGGCTATCAAGTGGAGCTGGATTGATCTAGAAGAGAGATGGGGGTGTTTGAAAGCAGATAAGTTAATATCCCTAACTTTCCATTCCGTGGCCAAATGGTATCATGGAGTGCTGGCTGATTCCGTCAATGCCCAACTCGCAATCATGCCGGATATGCGAATCAAATTGGAGGACCTGCTACACATGGCAACTCAGATGCATCAATCTCCAATGGCAAATGGGTCCGCATAAGTAATGGCAATGTCTACGACTTCATCATGTGGATGTTTTGGTCAAGGACGTGGAGGTTGAAGGAATTTTCGTGGATCTTGTGGGTTGTCAAGACCACAACAATCTCCAGGCTCTGGTTCATCAAGTAATCCCACCCCACCCCCGGACAACTGGGCCCGGCAATACCTCACGGGAGATTTCCCTTGCAACATCTGTTGGGAATGGGGACATTGGGCCCCCAATTGCCCTTGTGTGAAGAATGGTCTTCCCCCCATGGAGGATCCTCGGAAGAAGAACCCCGGATGGAAACCCAAGAATTCCAATGTCTTATCAGGACGACTTGCCACCACTCCAGGGGAGCTAGCATCTGTATTGGCTTTACCTGAGGATCAACAGGATGTAATCTGTGACACTGGAGCAATGCACCACGTAACGTTACACTCCTCTTTGTTTGTTAACATGCAACCAGCTAATATCAGGATACATGTTGCGTCTCAAGAACGGATTCCCGTAGACGGCGTTGGGGACGTGTTGATTCCTACCTTTTTTGGCAATCTGCATCTCAGCAACGTACTCTATGTTCCTAGGGTGTTGGTACGGTCATCTTGGTTGGTTATTTTGATAAGTGGGACGGATTGGTGTCTTTCAAGAATGGATGTTTTTCTTTTTCACAACAAGGTTTAGAATTCCCCACTTTCACTTGTGGATACCGGTGGTTTATCTCTCCTGTTACTTCCCCTGAATGTCATTCTCCTCAATTGTCTAGTAACAGTGTTTCAACACTTTGGCATGATTGTTTGGGTCACATTGCTGTCCAATTCTTCAATCATAAAATCCATCAACAATGTGTATTAAGGATTCCTATGAAAAAATTACCTCTACCCAAGTCAAAATGCCATTTTTGTTCTCTTTCCAAGAGTACACACAGACTGGTTCAGTTGCCCTCAAGAGATATTGCGGATTCTCCCGGTGCAGTTGTTGCTATTGATCTGGTGGGACCTTTCCCAGCAGCACTGGATGGTAGCACATATAGTGTGGTGTTACATGATGTACATTCCAAATTGACTTTGGTCATTGGACTGAAGAGTAAAGCTGCGGCAGGGAAGGCGGTGATGGATTGAATTCTTGACTTCAATCGTTTAATTAATCATGTTGTGAAGGCTATTTGATTGGACAATGCTGGTGAGCTCACATGCAATAAGTTCAACAAATTTCTTGGCAATAACAACATTCAACATGAATTTAGTATCCCTTATGAACATCATCAGAATGGAAGCGTGGAGCCCACCAATTTCATCCTGTTGGATATGGCTTGTACATTTGTCATACACGCTAAACTCCCAAAAACCCTTTGGTTTGTAGCTTTGCTTATATTTTCAATTGAATCATTCACACCGGCATGGAAAATTCACCTTATAAGATTGCATTGGGCAAGCAGCCTTCACTTGATATGATAAGGGTTTTTGGTTGTTGAGCATATTTACATGATATAAACTATGCTAAGCAATTTGAACCTAGGTCAACTCCTCTCATCCATGTTGGGATTCTTGAAAATTCCCACGGGTGGCTACTTTGGAATCCAGTGTCAAAGAAACTGGAGTGTGGGGCCTCTGTTATTTTTCATGAGAACAATTTACCATTGCAACTGAAAAAATCAGGTTCCTTAAACGCAGTGCTGAATTCCATCCAAGTTGATCAACTGGGTGATTTCCCTCAAATTTGCAAGATTGAATTGCAAGATACTTGTTTAGACTCAGCAGTCTCTGAGTCAGCCTACACTTTTGACGCTTCTTGCACGTATAACCAGGCGGTTAATTCTAATCTGAAGGATGAATGGAGGGCAGCCATTAAGGGGGAAATTTCAATGATGATCGATCTTCAAGTATGGGAGGAAGTACCCAAAGACAGAGGCAATGACATTTTGACATGTAGATAGGTTTTTGCGTTGAAGCAAAATCAGGAAGGTGCTATTACAAAATTCAAGGCAAGGATTGTTGTGCAGGGTTTTAAACAAGTTCATGGGCGTAATTTTCAGGAGACTGTTGCTCCAAGCCCGACTTTCCCTGTGCTTTGTTTACTCCTGGCAATGGCTTCACACCACAAGTGGCCGGTGGCTTCTTTTGACGTCAAAAGTGCTTTTCTAGATAGCAATATTGATCACAATGTTTTCATTTGTCCACCACCAGGAGTACACTCTATGCCTGGGACCATCCTCAAGCTTTGGAAGGCGCTTTACAGGACCCAACGGGCAGCCAGATGTTGGTGGCTCCATCTAAAATACCTTTTAGCTCTGATTGGTTTTGTCCCCAACATGGAAGATTAGTCCATGTATGTTTAAAAATCTGCGGAGAAATGTGCTTTCCTCTGGATTCATGTGGACGAAGGGCTTTTTACGGCAAGTTCACCAACACTGATGACTTTGCTGAAGGATTTTCTCTCCTTGGTTCTAGATCTGAAATGGGACCTGTCTCTTTCAAGCATTGTTGGTCTCAGAGTGCAGGAGGTGGATAGTGTATTTGAGATTGGTCAGCCCATGTTAATTGAGAAGATCCTGGCTTTTCAGCCATCAACCATCTGTACTTGAATTATTGCTTCCACCAATCTGAAATCAAATCCATCAAATGGGAACATGGATTTTGATTATTTGTCAAGAATTGGTTGTATCCTCTATCTTGCTGCTGGATCTTGTCCAGATCTTACGTTTGCGGTTAATTTTCTCGCCTGTTTCTCAATGGCTCCTGAAGAAACGCATTGGATGGCTCTCAATCAGTTAATCTCTTATATTCAATACAGTGCTAACTTTGCTCTGCCATTAATTGCACCAAGCACTTTTGATGATGGCATCAACACTTTCATTGATGCAAATTGGGGAGGGGAGGCTTTCCAATCAGTTCATGGACTCATTTTGACTGTCTGGGGTGCTCCCGTCTTGTGGTCATCAAAGTGGCAGATGTGTGTTGCACGTTCAACGTGCCAGGCTGAGTATATGGTGCTGTCATTTGCGTCAAAGGATTCATGTGCACTATCATCAATGCCATTGGTTTTCTGTCAACTTCCACCTCCATTTGCCATTGGTTTTCTGTCAACTTCCACTTCCATTGCTCCTATGCAACAAAAAGGCCGCGGTTCAAGTCAGTTCTGATTGTTGGACTTGTAACACTACAAAGATTTTTAGTTTTTTCTTAGGGTATATTGATCAAAAATAAGGTATATTGATAAAATTTTCAATCTCTATTTATTTCATTTGAGTCAAGATGCACAGAAATATTTACAAATAAATTATTGACAAAGAGATTTTTTATAAATGAGAAAGGCATAGACATTGTGGCGCTCTTGGTGGTTCAGCAGGAAGAACCGGTCAAGAAGGAAGCAACCAAGGAGGAGGGGCATGCCAATAGCAAGCCAGCCAAGGTGGATGGCAGCGGCCCACATGGCGATGAGGTAGATGACCATTCTCATTTGGAATTGGTGGGGGAGATAGACAATTGTGTACTGCTCCACGCCCGCAGCCCTGCCCTGCATGCATGCTTTGGCCTGCTGCTGCTCAATGATAGCCATGTCTGCCGGGTTGATGTTGGTTGTCACCCGCAAAAAAAAAACAGTTTCCTCCGCATCACTCTCAGCAGGCTGTTTACGGTCGGAATTGAATGCAAGGTCTTAGGATGTATAAAATGGTCAAAAACATTTCTGCTGAGAAAAGCGGCATAAAGTCAGTCCCGGAGATGGATTAAATACAGAGCAGTGTTGCTTGAGGATGAAGAGGTCTTTAATAGTAGATAGTTTGCATGGCTGAAGATGGGGTGAAGGTGGCAGAGGAAGGGTGAGGTGAGAGTGTGATTTCTTCCAGGGAGAGGGTGTCAATGTATTGGAGGATCTGCTTGAGCTGTACCAAGCTGATCTTGAATTCAACGCAGAGTTCGTCAAGGTGATGAGCACCATTGAGCTTGAGAGGCAAGTCCTTAGGGACCTGGACAGCGACTGAGAGGTGGTGATAGAGAGAGTGACTGTTCTGGCGGGTCGGATGGTAATGATGATGATGGTGGTGGTGGAAGTGGTGGGGATTTGGATGGTTTTGGTGAGGGTCAAAGACAATACTTGATTTGCGTGATGATAGAGTTTTCTTGCGTGAGGCTTTCTTTGTATCTTCTGGATGAGCAGGATAGGTTGAATTGAAGTATTGCTTGTGGGGGAGACTGACTGGCGGGGAGAGAAGCAGGTGAGGGTGGTTGAGGCGCTTGAGGGCTGCAAGCCAGGCCGGCTGGCGAATGTTTGACGAGCTTAGTTGATGGGAGGATTGGTGGACACCCCGTTGGTGTCCGCCGCTAGTAAACAAATGTGACCTAGTCAAGGGGGTTGATCGGAGCTCGTGAGCCTGGGCCTGATCATGTTCATGGTCTGTTGTGTTCTTGGCTGCTTGTTGTAGAGGGCAGAGGTCAGGATGGAGGGCCCAGATTGGATAGCAGTTCACCCTTTTCAGAAAGCCTTTGATTGTCCCAAAACTGATAAACCGCCGGACATCAATATTTAATTCATGCACTTTATTTAGTTTCATCCTACGTGATAGACAGTGTATTGCCAGAAATCATAAAATTAGTTATGATTATTCTCAGTTCCAATGGATCAAGTACTTACCAATCGTGAACAGGAATTCCAGAGTTGACTTTGTTTTATAGGTTAAGAAGATTGGAAATGGAATGAGAGGAAGAATGATGGGGATGGTGATCATAATCATGATTATACAGGAATAATTCATCAACATTGTTGTTATGATCAACTGAATACTGGGGGGTGTGGGACTGATTGTCAAATCAATCACGCTGCCCTACGCAATCGGCGTCACAAGCCCCATTATCTTGGCCATCTGTATGAGTACAACTACTCTCCTTTGGTGGTTCTGGTGGCGGTGGGTTGGCTGACCTGGCGGCCGGGTCAGTAAGTATATAGTCCTTCAATTCTTATCGACTCAAAATCATTCGAATCCCCCAAGAGATCCAACATTGTGCCTCTGATCACCTTATAACAATTTGAAAACCTGAATGGATCGGTGATCATACAACACCCAAAACAGCTTTATCAGGAGAATAGTAATCAGTATTACATCAGCATGTGATTAATAATAATTATGAAAGTAAAAGATAATTACCCACACTAGATGTTGGATACATTCTTGTGTCAGATAGATATCCACATCTGCTAACCTAGAAATCTTGCAAACAATTGCAGTGCCATTGATAAAAGGTACCAACTAGAGCACAAGCAGGATAATTATCAAAGAATAAAGTTAAGGGAAATACAAACATGTAGATATAAAAAGAAAACGCACTTTGAACATGGTTAGATCCCAGGTGACCTCGGACCTCAGTTTGAGGAACAAAACCAAACTGATGGGCACGTTCCAGTCTTCAACCTTGGGAGGATTGCCGTAAAATGGGAACAGTTTCAGATGTAATAAGAACAATGCTGAAGTAGACAAGACTTATACTTGATCGGGGTGAGATTGCTGATCTTGTGAAGTCTGTAGTCAATGGTCTGCCCGTTGGTGTTTTCTAGAGGGAGAGGAGGAGGTTGATGAGGCTGAGGGTGATGCCCCTGATGCCAATGCCAACACCAATGTTGACGCTGACGCTGGTGCCGATGCTGGTGTGGGGTATTGTTGGTTAAGTGAAATAGAAACCTCAGAAAATTAATTCAATTCTTCAAATAACTCCTGCAAGATTGACTTGATTTCAAACCTCAAATCATTGGATGCGGATAGTAATGAGTTTTTCTCCTACAAATATATATATATATGCTAATGTTGAGCAGCTCCTTGGCCAGTTAAAGATATATGTTGAGATTTGATGAATTAAGAAGAAGATAAATCACCTCAAGAGGTCTGAGGACTCTGCCAGTCTTTCTGACGATAGGTTTGTATCCTAATAATTCAGAATCTTTGTCAAAGACAAAACCTAGATTGAACATGAAAAGTTCCAATCATATTTCTCTTGATCTTTGATCGACGTTGGAAAGCCAAAGATCTTGACTGAACCGGATCAGACTGTGACCAAATGGCCACACAGATATTTCTATTGATCATCCACATAGATTAGCGAAAGGTCAAGTTGAGCTTGGAAGAGGGAGGGGAGGACAGACCTTGGGGAGGGTGAAGTCAATAACATGAGTGAATTCAAACAAGTACTTGGATTGGTCTTGTTGGCTTGGATGGCTATTATTGGTTGGCCCTTGTTGGTGAGTTTGTGAGTGGGCATTGATGGGATCAAGGTGGTCCTGTGTGTCGGATGGGTTAATGGGCCAGGTTGAGGTGACCCTGATGGAGTTCTTGGGTACTTGGTAGGTTATCTCGCAGTCTTTGTCTTCCCATCTCCCAAAAAATACTGCCTTAAGTCAAGGAAGATAATCTTGTGCTTGTAATGACCAAAGCTATTTGAATAAACAGCGGTTTTAATGTGAGTATCGAGCAGACAAATGTCTTTATGAGAAGCAGGGTTAAAGAGATGATGATTGTGGAAGAGACAAAAAGCGGGAGATTGGCAGTAATTGATGACCAATTTAGTTTTCTCATCAACACATCTCCAGCGAGGGGTGATGATCATTGGCAGATGACGGAAAGCATTTTGACAAAGAAGGGGATAGGATGATTGATCAAGCAAGAGGCAATACTTGAGCAGAAAAAGGTCATGAGAGATTGGCAAAGCTGAAGAGCGGGAATGAAGGTGGTCAAGGTCCAGCCAATATTTGCCCGTCTTTCCTTCCCCATTGGCAACCTCTTGGGTTGAAATAGAGACGATAAGGTCCAGAGGATATACCACTTTTTCCAGCCAATCAAGGCCTTTGATCTGGAACAAGAACCCACCCTTCTTGGATTGCCTGTCAAGGATCCCACTCAGCGCAATTTGAGGAATACAGACCTTGCCAATAATGAGCAGCTTTGAGACTGTGCCTTATGAGCACATTCAGTTTCTTGGTCACCGATAGAAGCACTCCATGAGAATGGGGAGGCTCGGCAGGGTTGGCGGCTCCCGGGCCCTCTTGTTGAGAGGAGATGTTGGGCAAAAAAGCGGAACTGATAGACATGTTCAAGAACGGGTTCTCGGACGAGCTTGGGCCAGAGTGAGGAGCCGGATCACGAACTACTCCTGGTGTAGGGTAGGCAGGGCCAAGGTTGAACAAGCCGTGGCTGCCCGGGTTAGAGTTCGAGATAGCCAAAGAGAGGCTGTTAGATCTTGATTCCTGGCACTGGTTCTGTTGCAGGAGTGATGGAATGGGGAACGTAGCGGAGGGGGGGTTGGAGAGCGAAATGGGAAGCGGCTCGGGGGACAAATAGAGGTGGCTGAAGCTGCTAGGAGCCGTCCGAGGGGTTTGGCCAGTGTGGTCAGAGAGGGAGCTATTGAAGCTGGCGGTAGAGGACAAGTTCTGGAGAGGCGCAGCTATCGGATTGGGTCTCTCAGAGACAGTGCCTCTGCGAACGAGCGGAGTGGCGGTAGGAGTAGCGGGGACAGGTGAGGCGTCGTACATGGTCTGACCACGTCCATCGGCCCTGCGTTCTGTAAACCCCCTCCTTCAGCTGGGTTCACACACCTCCCAGCTAGATGTCACAGACCGTATCATATCCACGGCCGCCTTTCCTTTCCTGGCTCTGCAGAGAATCCTTTCTACTTCTCTCTGGGCCAGGTGAGTTTCTTATTTCTCTTTTTCCTTTTTCTTTCTTTTGTTTATTACTACTTCTATGTTTGACTGAGAGAATCCTTTCTACTTCTCTCTGGGCCAGAAATACAAACCTTGGTTGTAGAATTCTTGGCTCATTAGCCTTTTCCCTGCGCCCCTTCGACTGAATCAGTGAAGAGCATTCATAGCTCTTACACTTTTTTTTTCTCACCAACACGGCCCTGAAACTCGCCTTACGCCTTAGCCTTGAGCCTTTTGACTTACTTTGACGCCTTACCGCCTTCGACTTGTGCCTTGAGACTTTTGACTTATAAATACGCCTTGCCTTCCCCGACCTACGCCTTACGCCTTGAGACTTCAACTTACTTAAACGCCTTACCCTCCTTGACTGACGACTTGCGACTTTTGCCTTTAACTTGCGCCTTTACTTCATTTGACTTAAGACTTCAACTTGACTCGACTTCGAAATTGGGTTATTCAATTCCCAAGCCCCCCCCCACTTCTTTTTTTTACGACTAGTTAGGTGTTGCATGTCAACCCGGCAGACCTTGCCTAGCGATCAACTACTGCCTCGCTCGGACCCGGAAGCAATCATTCGAGCCGGGAACGCTGCACAAAGACTATCCGCTCAAGCTATCGTCCCGATTCCAGCATTGTCGTCCCCGGAAATATTAGCGCCCGGTCCTGAGATGTCCGAAACGACAGAAACTCCGACCAACCTTGAACAGTCTCGTGGACAAAATCGTCGAGCCAGCTCACCCGATGTGTCCAGTGCGAAGGACTGGTTCAAGGCTGTTTTAAAGATCCAACACACGACGATTGCCCAGGCTGTGGAAGATCGTCAACAAGCAGCTGAAGATTGACGAATGTTTCTGGCAGCCCATCGAGCGAGCTCCGATCGAATTAAGCGCCTTGAGAATCTCGTCCTCCAGATGAATGTCAAATCCGATAACGATGGCCGGCCAACTCAACGAGCACCGGGCAGAGTTGATTTACAACAATTTCGCACGTCCGATGGACCGACCTATCGAGGCCCTTTTCAAGAGACAGAACCATTTCTCCGTTGGATTCATGGGGTCCAAGTTTTCTTCGAAACGAAATCGGTTTCCAACTCGGCGGATAAGATCAGGATCCTTGGTAATCTTATCGCCGAAACGAATCTCCAATCGCTCTACGCCAACGAAGCTTCGACTTACATTACCAGATCGTGGGAAGAGTTTAAGGAGCAATTGTTTGAATTTGCCCTTCCTTTGAACTGGCGATCGGGATTAAAACGCCAGATTCGGCAATTGGGAATGCTGACGGGGGAGAGCTTCCTGGAATACAGTACAAGGGCTAGGACGCTCCAAAGTTTATTCAACTTTGACGCTGTTGGGGCGACAAACTCAGCAATATCGATCTAGCACAATTCGTCGTTTACGGCCTCCTGGACGCCTTTCAGGATCGGATCGATGAGCTGCAGCTACTCGAGTCGATCTCATTCAACTATGGTACCTTCGAAAAACGAGCATCGGCATCATTCCAGGCCCTACAACGCTCTCAACCTCAACCAACTCAATCAAATCAGACACCTCCGACGAGGAACACTCTCAGTCGCGAGGACTTCATTTGGCGGGTTCATTCATACCTCGACTCAAAGGGCCTCTGCCATTTTTGCAAGAAGCAGTGTGGGAGCATCGCCGGTACGTGCACGGGGACGATCGATCGGTCTCACGTCGACATTCCCCCCTCCTATCAACCTCCACCAAAACCCCCACACTATACGGCTCCCCGTGCTGCTAGCGGCTCTGTAGGCCCGGGCAAGCCGACTCAACCTCCTGCTGGTCGTCCACCTCGTGCGGCGTCCGTAGCTGCCATTTCCTTGGAAACACCTTAAGAGGCCCATGTCGCGGGTCTAACTGTCGACGCGGCGATACGAGAGGATGCATTCTACTATTCGATCGTTGATGAGGAAGGCTGTTTCCCCAGTCTCAGCACCGCCGCAATCGAAGCACTGGAGGACCTTGATAAGCAACTCCTCACGAATCGGATTGACCTCGCTAAACACGAATACAGCCTTGAAGACGAAATAGCCAACTCTTGATCTTTCCCTTCCATGTTCTCCTATTGCTCTCTCTTCTTGGTTGAATCATTTTATTTTTTCCTTTCTTATCATCCTCACATTTGAACAAGTTTAGACCTATGTAGTTCTTACTTAACTAGAATTTTTTTATAGGAGGGGATACTGTAAACCCCCTCCTTCAGCTGGGTTCACACACCTCCCAGCTAGATGTCACAGACCGTATCATATCCACGGCCGCCTTTCCTTTCCTGGCTCTGCAGAGAATCCTTTCTACTTCTCTCTGGGCCAGGTGAGTTTCTTATTTCTCTTTTCCTTTTTCTTTCTTTTGTTTATTACTACTTCTATGTTTGACTGAGAGAATCCTTTCTACTTCTCTCTGGGCCAGAAATACAAACCTTGGTTGTAGAATTCTTGGCTCATTAGCCTTTTCCCTGCGCCCCTTCGACTGAATCAGTGAAGAGCATTCATAGCTCTTACACGTTCACGTAGAGCGGCATTGGAACGGCGGGTCCCGCTCACCAAGCCTGTCAAGGGACCGGTTGACGAGGATGCAAGGGTGTTTTGGACCCGCTGGATCGCCACCAGTTGGGCTGCTTTGTCAAGCGGCTGGGTGAGCTCTTGGCTCATCAAGGGCTTGATTGCAAACTGGTGTTTGCCTGCAGTCCGGGAGTCGTATTACCAGCCCGATTGGGGAGATCCACTTGCTCATGGGCACTATGTATATGAGAGAGCATGTTATCATCAATAGCGTGCTATGAAAACTGGAGGGGGGCGCGGACTGACTTGGTTTGTGAGCTGTTGGGATGTTGGTGACTGGAGCTCTTGGTCCTATCCAAAGAAAAGACCTCAGTATTGGTGTTAGTTTCCCAGGGCGGACGGTCACAATGAGCGGGGGGATCAAAAAGCCTTTGCTATCAACTTTAGGGGGCTGGGATGAGGATTTAGCGGATCTAGGCTGGTCCTTATTTGCTGAGGAAGGGGTCCAATGACGGCCTGACTGGGAGAACTGTTTCTTGAGGAGCGGGCCTGTGAGTTGACCAAGACGGGAGGAGCTCCACGCGGGCTTCTTGTTAGCAGCAGTAGTCTCTGGGGCTATGGGTGGGGCTGGGGAGATGCGTCTGGACGAATCGCGGCCCATCATACTTGAACTCCTGTGTTGGCGGGAGCGGTCTGTTGGTGTGGTTAACTTTATGGAATTGTTAAGCTGACTGGCAGAAAGGTTGGTCTGAGACATCCTTCAACCTTGAGGCTGTTTAAGACTCAGTGGCAAGCTGGAATTAGTATTATTACTAGTTTTGCGCGAGAGCATATTTGTCAGTCGTGCGCGTGAGAACAGCTTCTCAGTTATTGAAGGTCCGGAGGGAGTTGGCTTGGAGGACGGCATGGCACGCATGTTTGAGCGCTGGGAGCGGGCAAGATCAATGAATGGACCACTGCGGTTAAGGACAGAGAGAGACTCGCTCGCTGGGTATATCAGATCAGATCAGTGACATGATAGCTGGAGATAGGTATAAAAAAAAGAACACCAACAGGGATGACGTTGAACGTAGAGGGTGCGTGGGGGGAGACCGTTTGACAGGTTGTGGGCGGGCAAGGTGTGGGTGGAACGAATGGGGACAGAGATGTTGGGAGCATTGAGCTTAGTTATTTCAGGATGATTGGGGTCGTAAGCGGGTCCATTGGTTCGTGGGCCAGCTGAGGATGACAACAACAACGCAGTGAGTGGCTGGCTGGGGGTGGTGAAGGCCGATGGGCGCAGGGAGGGAGATCAGGTGGATGAGCGGAGCTGTCCTTTTTCAGCGTTGTTGGCCTCAGATGCTAGGAACAGTGATGGTTGGCAAGAGTGTAGTTCGAGGGTCAGTTGGCGGGAGTGTAGTTCGAGGGTCGGTTGACAAGAGTGTAGTTTGAGAGTCGGTTGGCGAGAGTGTGGTTTGAGAGTTGGTTGACAAGAGTGGGCCTCAGCCGTTGGTTGACAAGAGTGTGTCTGGGTCATTAGTTGACGGGAATGACCTGGAGTAGAAGTTGAATGAGAGGGCGGGTGAATAGGATCGGTGTGATTGGTGGGAGTAGGAGGAGGAGGATCGGAGATGAGATGACCATTGATGAGTGCGAGACGTTGGATGAAGCAATGGGGACAGGAAGCAATGTGGCATGGACCAAAGGGAAAGATTTGGGAGGATTGTGTTGATTGTGCTGAGGAATGTTGGCCTGACTGGAGGAGGCGGGAGATGTAGATTTCAAGGCCAACAGTTGGAGAGAAGGTGACTTGGTATTGGGCAGTTCAAAGGCTGGAAAGGCTGTTTGTATAATTAACCGATCATCCAATGTTGCAGCACCGGATAGCTGAGATGTTGTGATCATAGGCTTCAAGTCACTTTTAAGACTGCTGATGGAAGTGACGTGGGTCGATTCCAGTGGTTTCCGGCTTGGTGACTTTGGAGTAGCGGAAACACTAGTCCCGCGACCAGAGGTAGTCCCTACAGATGGAGAACCAGGCGGCGAGGGCAAAGGTGCTAATTGAGGTGAGCGAGGAGACTCCATGGCCATCAAGATCAAAGGTGAGGTTGGAGGAAAATACATGGTTGTATCTGTCGAGCGCAATTCAAGTGCAGCATTCACAGTGCCATCAGCCGGTTGGACCTTGTTTACGTCTGGTTTGAGTTCAGATGGCGGAGGTGGAAGCGGGGATGGATTGGGCTTAGCCGAGCTCGGAGGCAAGCATTGGTCCTCATCGGTAGCAGCATGGAATGAATTTGTGTCCCGCATTTCAATGTCTTGCTGATTTTGTTGGACATTGGGAATACGGGCTTGTTGAAATGACTGGGCCTTGTAATCAATGATTGGGGATTCACCCGGGAAAGCTCTAGATCTGGTACAGAGGGCTAAATCAATTGGGATTGATGAGGCTCCTCTGAAGTAGACGGTCTTGTTACCTTGTGTTGACAATAATTGGCAATTGATAGGCGGGGTTTCGGGGGAGGCGGGTGTTGCACAATGGTGTAGGTGAAATGTCCATATCTTCTCCACCATTGTCTTTGGGTTGCATTGACTGAATGACCATTTTGTGGCTTGTCAAACCCTCAGCGTGCTCAGTTTTGATCGGAGGAAGGTAATCTGATCTGTCTCCCTTATTGTGAGTGGCAGCTTTTGCCAGACATGGGGGTAACGGCTCATTTTGTACAACAGCGTCTGTCTTGGGGCAGCTATGGCCTTCATCAAGCTCCATCAGATCAGCGGGTTCGTTCAAACATGGGGGAAGCTACGAGGATGAAAGAAACTCAGTTAGGAAATCAAAGGCAGAGGATGCGTGTTTGATATGGACTCACAGTCATCTCTGCATTGCGTACTGGTCTTTGGTCAGCTTCGCCATTAGACAGGGATTGGTTGTCTTTGGAGACAGAGGTTGTCCTTAAAACGTTGGGGCCTTCTTCTTGCAACTGTTGAGCGTGAATCTGTTTTACTGGCTGCTTTTCACCATTGGGCGTCTGTTTTTCATTTTTTTTTGTCTGGTTGATGTGGCTCTTCACTGGGGGCTCCTTGTACGGCCTCTTCAGGAATCTCTTGCTTTGTTTGATCGCAAATGTTGTGATGCTGCAGTTCATGTGATTCTTCACAGTGCATCTCTACCTGCTCTTGGTCGAGTATTTTGTGCTGCGGTGGCACTTCATTGTTGGGCATCTCTTGTTGATGCTCTTCCTCGTTGATCTCACCTTCTGATGGAGTGGAAATTGATTCAATTGCTACGCCATTGATATCATCTTCATAGGCGCCTACTACATGGTCTTCACATTCTTGAGGACTGATCTTGACCAGTTGCAATTCCAAGTTTAGTTGAGGTATGTTTACACTGAACGGCTTCCCAGTTTGCTCCAAAGCTATGGTGAAAAAGAAAAAATAAGTCAATGAGTTGAGCTCAAGACTGGTGCTCAATATAACAGGGCAAATACCATGCAGACATACAAACTGACCTATCTGGTTAGACGACTTTTTCAGGTCTACCTCATCATCATCCATGTTACGATCCTCATCCTTGGCTAGTGGCCCTCTTGGAAACAATGGTAATTTGGGCACAGGGTTAGGGATCTGGCCATCATCTTTCCTGCTTTCTGAATTAGATTCTCCGTCTTTCGATGATTGGGAGCGATCGTTTTCTCCTTTTTTTAGAACTGAGGCTACCAATTCAAGTTTACAAGGGGACAAGGGCAGAAGAGGCTGACTCTGGGAAGATGGCGGGAGCAAGGGAGGCAAGGCCGGAATGATTGGTGGGGGTGGCTGTGTCCTATGAGGTTCATGGGTCAAACTTGTCAAAGTTGGTCGCTTGGTCGTAAAATGGATCAGGGGATTTGCTAAGGGGGCGATAACGACTCCTTTGGTGACTTTACAAGATCTGTAATCTTTCAGGCTGATCCCTTTTGGGGCTGCTTTTTTTGACTCAACAAGAGGCAGTTTGGCAAAACTTGGCAAGCTAGTGTCTTGATGAGGATCAAAATCATGAATATCAGCCATAAGTTCACAAGGATATAATGGGTGGCGAGAAAATATGGATGAGGTAGGGTATTGAGGAAGAGATAAGATGTTAGGGTACACAGAAGGAGAGTGCACACTGACTTATAACACCAAAAACGTTTTGCTCACAAAGGGGACAAGAATCGCGGTGGGGTGTACACGCGTTGGACCTTCCTTTGTTCACCTGCACGCGTGGGTCAATTTTGGTGACTACATGTAATCATTTTGTAAATATGTAACTTCTTCTGTAATAACTTGCCTATCCAACGTCCCAACATTATCACCCAACCAGCTTCTAAAACTGTGACATTTGCAGCTACTTCTGGGCTGGTTGAAGGGAGAAATTTTATTACTCATGTCATTATAACAGCTATCACAATACAGCTCCCACAATCTCATTAATGTTTTCTTTAGTCTAACTCTCCACGGATAGGCTCAATTTTACTGAAAGAATACATGAACTCACCTAGCTTACAACTGGAGACCTAGAGTTATTGGAATCCACAGATACATTATCTGAGTCATCTTTCTCAACATTTTTGTCCAAATTGTTGTCCTTGGGACCAGAAGAGTCAGAGCTCTCATCACCTTCTTGAGCATTGACTGTGTACAAGGGTGTCACAAACGGTTTCTTCCCCATCAGCTGATGCATAGCATGGAAATGTGGACACATTTTGTCGAGCTTCTGGTCAATGGTGATATTTCCTGCAGATCGGTCTTCACTGGTGAGTCCAAAGCCAGTGGAGAGGGATTGGGTATGTGTTTTCTTGGACTTTTCCTTGTAGCTGTTCAAACAATCTTTCATCTGCCTGGGGGTTAGATTGATTTGTGAAGGGGATTGATTTCTCAGATTGATTGCCATAAGGTTCAATCCGTTAATCTTCCCTTTGGCTGGCCTTCCAACTGCCAGTGCCTTACCAGTTCCAAAGCACAAATCATAATTCTTTTGGATTTTTGAGCCAGTCAATGATTATGAGGAAGTCGTCCTTCTTTAGGTGAGAAGAAGTTTTTCCGGTTGTATCATTGTCAGAGACATGTTGTGCTTGCTTCTTGGTGGGTTTCTTCCTGCTTGCTGAATTTTTTGGTATCAATTTTCCTTTCCCGGTGATGAATTTATTGGTTTTTTTGATAGGCATTGTTCTGGGATCAGGGAATGATGGATTAATGTTTTTTTCTGCAAGCAAGTTTATAATTGACTGAACTTACCAAATTTTGAGGAAAACTGAAGAACAATTTTGGGTTTGTGATTGGGTGGAGTTGTATTGGCAATGATTTATTGTTGGTTGGGGTTGAATCTGTAAAAATCACACCCATGTCACGTCTGTGACTCTTCCTTTTCTTCTCATTCTCACTCGACTCCTCACTCCAATCTCTCATACTTCCCTTGACAATCACTCCTCAATCATCAACTTCCACTGCTCTACCGGTGCAAGTCAACTGGCATAAACTCTCTCATCAACCTCAAAATATCAACTCTTCAACAATCACCACACATTCCCTTCTATCTATCCCCTTCTTATTCCTCTTCTTAATTTCTTCTTTCTTCTTCATCCTTGACTCATTCTTCCTTCTGTCTGGTGAGATTCCTCCTTATCAAACTCACTCTACTCAGTCCTGTCGGCTAATCTTCCTCTTCTAGTCCCTGTCCTTTACTATTGCCCTTCATCTCTAGTTCTCATTCAATTGTTGCCTCTTCACACATCTCTATTGATCTTTATGTTGGTTCTCATCTCATTCTTCTTCATTCCTATTGTTTCTCTTTTCTTATTCTAACTTGTTTCTTCATCTAAGTGTGCCGGCTCCTTTTAGTAATCAATCATCAATCAGAATTTCTTTACGGTTAAAAGCCTACGACCGACAAATTCGATAGGAGCCGGCGCAGGACAATAGCAGATACATTGTAATGGACAAGATGGCGGCACAATCAAATAACAATGGATTCCGACAAGCAATGCTCAAAACGGCATTGGAGACCATTCCTCAGCTGTCGGAAGAGAACTACTCTATCTGGAAGGACAAAATGATGGCGCTGCTAGAGTTACAAGGGGTCCTGGACACTCTCAACTCACAACCTCCAAATGAACTACCTCTATCGGACAACGTCAACGCAGAACTCAAACTGCTCTTCATCTCAAAGATGGACAGCATGACTCACAAAAATATTGTCACAGTGGATAACAGAGGGTTGGCGAAGAATCTCTGGAAAGCGATTAAGGATTGATTTGCATTGGAAAAATCTTCCAATCAAGCACAAATATTCAATGAATTTCTCTACATCAGATTCAAGGAAGACACCCTAGAAGCATTCGTGACAGAAATCAAAGTGTCAATGTGGAACTACTCAAGGGACAGAATAGAGCTTGGAAGGGAGATGGATGACTACACTAGTATTAATGTAAGTTATACCAAGGGTGCTGATGTAAAGCTGCCTTCCTGACTAATGCTGAGGAGAATGAGTGTAACACTAAGAATAAAATAAATTTATTCTTAGATGACTAGTACTAATGAGCTTTGCTACTACACACCAGGTGAGAGGAATGGAGAAAGGGGGGATAACTGGTATAATGTATATGTAATATAAGTGTAATATGGGGCAAGGGTTGTAGCTTCAGGAGTCAAGGTGGGCCAAGAAAGAGAGGGGTCAATCTTCTTATATTGAGTCTAAGCTAATATTTATATTTATATATTTTATAGGTTGATGGTAACTCTACTAAGTATGTATACTAGTTTATGGGATCAAGAATGCTGGTATAGGTAAGTCAGTAAGTCAAAGGGTCCATAAGGAAACAAGAGGGAGGAACAGGTGTCCTTATATATCTGGGAGAGAAGATGAGCCATCAGGCTTTGAGAAAGGAAACAACAAAGCTATGACAACTAATTGGTGGGAAAGGAAAATCATGACAGTTGAGTAATGAGAAAGTGGGAGTTATTTTGAGTAGTTTATGATGTAGTGTATGTTATTTAGTAAGTATAGAGGTTATGTATTCTTTATTATGTATGATTTACCTTGGATATGAAATATGTAACTTCTGTATGTACTTATACTATAACTTGCTTTTATACTGTATCTTGCTGGATATTCCAAGCTTGCCTGTAGCTCTGGAACTAGAAGGAATTTGAGAGTGGTTGGAGTGAGAGACTAGGGTTACAATGGGGTGTAGAATTTGATTATGAAATAATAATGAAGGATATTTGTAAGGATTGGGATTTATGAGTATTTATTTGTAAGTAAATGTGATTTATTAGTTGTAATTAGTCTTGGAAATTATAGTAATGGTGCGGAATGGATCACCACATCAATCAAGAAGCTAGTTGATGTAGCAATCAATCTTCCTCAAGAAATCCTTGCTTACTTAATTCTCTTCAAGTTACCCAACAACCTGCAACTTCTAAAGAGACAGATCATGCACTCCAATAAGAGGCTTACAGTTCAATTTGTGTGCAATCACTTGACTCAGTTAAACAATGAGAACAGAGCTGAAATCAAAGAATCATCCTTGTTGACTCAAGCGGCGCTTGTTTCAACTCGTAATCAAAAATCATACAGTCAGAAGGGGACTCAATCCAACTCTGGGACAAACAGCGGGAAATGATGCAGCTGTTATGGTCTGATCTTGGGAGAGGGAGGCACTGGGGTTCTGGGGTTTCTGGGGTTTTGGGATCCTATAATGTAGATTGCAGGATGAGGAAGGGATGTGGATCCTTGTCCTGACAGACTATATAGTGGCCTGTCTGTGACATGTACGTGATAGACTATCTACATGTGGTGCGGGCTCTGGTGCAGGCGGGCCCGCAATACGGCTCATGACATTATCCCCTGTTTAATGCTTAATCCTCCACTTGTTGTCCAATACCATCAAAAAAAATTCCACCTCTTATCAATTCCGTCCCTCACTTCCTTCTCCGCGTCTGCCAATGAGTAGTTGCCGCATTTGGAAATCTTGAATTAAATCCCGCTACCAGTTCCTTGCAATTCTTCAAGTTTTCCGCCGGTTCCCATGAGTTCTCTTCCGCTCCAAATCCCTTCCAGCTAACCAGATATTGGGTCTTCCCCCCTCGCCTTCTACAGTCCAGTACCTCTTTGACCTCCCACTTGTCCCCGCCGTCTCATTGGAGATGGTCACTGGATGCAAAGGATATGTGGACCAGCGGCAAATTAACAATAGACGTTGAACCCTTGCCAATGAAAGATCCTTGGAGCTATCTTTAACAGTGGATGACACCATTGGTATTGGGGGAACCCTTGCTAGGCAACCCATACAATCACATGTGATTCTGCCTACTGAGACTATGGCCAGTAACCAAACCAATTCACATCATCAAGTGGTGCCACTAAAACACAAGCTGGAGCCTAAAACTTTGGGTGAACAATCAAGACCTCCATCTTTTGACCCTTCAAACAACTTTTCTCACACAAACAACCACCTTATTTGGTCCAAGCACAAAACACAACTATCCTCATATGCTTAGCAATGAACCAAATTGATGTCCCATAGAAGATGAAACCTTAGATGCTCAAGTGGTCACCCAAACGTTTCACTATTTTGACCATGGAAAGGTTGTTCTCACTGATCAGCACAAAAAGTCAAAGATAACTGGTGTGATTGAATTCACCCCCTTTCACCAGTTACCACCAACGGAAATTAATACTCTAACATCATTCCTCAAACCATCCACTGAATTTGTTTGTCCTGATGGTGCTGAAGGTTGATCCTGGGGTGGCCAAATGTGGACTGTTGGCTGGCAAAAATGTAGCAATTACTTTGAACTATTTGGACGCTACTGCAATAGGGCTGCAATTGCCCTCAATCCCCAAAGATACAACAATGTCATGAGGTCTTCAGCTGGAACCTGCGGAGCACTTGGACGTATCCTGCAAAGATTGGCCAATGTTGTCTTTGAAGACAACCAAGAATCAATGATTCAGAAAAAAATTCCATCAGTTGCATTCCTCAAATTTGATATCCCATTGAATGAAGACAACTGTGCATCCAATCTGGCTTTTACTGCAGATGGATTCTTTAACTCACCCCACAAAGACACTCACAATCTATCTGAGTTTGCTTTTGTCCTCTTTCTTCCAGTGTCAAAGCGTGATTGGCAGCTGAGCACTTCACCACTTGAGCTGGGCTTGAGTAGAGGATCTTTTGTTTTTCCAGACCAGCGCTGTGGAATCAACTTAGATGAATCAAACGGCATTTTCAAGATGTTTTGGAGGGCCAACAAATATATACATTGTAAACTACCAGCAAACATGGGCAGCACTCAAACTCAACTGGGTATTTTGCTTCAAATTAACAAGACACTGCAAAAACCTCAAAGGACCTTGCAAGTGGTGAACTCTTAAATCAAGCTTCCAACCAAAATAAGCCAAAGGCCAACTTTATGTTGGTGATCATAATAATCACATCACTGCCAGCATAATTGCCTAGGATGAAGTCATCCCAGTTAAACTGGGATGCACTCAACCAATTTAAAATTGGTTGAAATCAACTGATGAAATATAAATCCAAGGGACCCCGCTTGGTTTTATATTTCATTTGTTGAGGTCAACCTACTTTAAATTGGCTTTTTTGCATCCTAGTTTAACTGGGATGAACTCAACCTAGGCAATTATGCTGGCAGTGCATGGTTTCATCCATTTCATTTTCCAATGAGTAATCCTGAGAAACATATTGGTTAATTATTCTTTAGTTTATACTCAATATTTTTGTTTGACGCTTATGTAATTGTTTTAAGTGATGAATTCATTGTAAATTTTGGTTTGTTTGATGTTGAGAGAGTGCTACAAATTGAGCTACCTTATGGATGTCTTATTTAATTATTTTAATTGGGGATCTTAAAATTGGGATATCCTTAGCATAAATTATCCAATTATTTACAATGGAGAAGGCAGCATTTGGAAACAAAAAAGAATTAACAATAGGCAGACAAACAGGATTTGATAATGAAAGATATGCAGAAAGATAGAATTTGGGAATCAAGGATAGGCAGACAGCCACCATTCAAGAATGAAGGATAGGAACAATTTAACCAAGAAAAAAAGAGAGCGCAGTAGTTGGCATACCATCATTTGTTTAAAAATTAGGAAACTATAATGATTGATCAGTATTTTTAAATATTTTGAAATTCCCATTTTTAATGTAATCAAGCCACTTTTTGCGGTCCTTAGATAACATACATTCCAAACCAATGGCAAGGTTTTCTGCAGATAGCTGAGATTCTTTGGTTTGAACAATTTTTAGGGAAGGGTTGTTGTTGGTGAGGGACTTGGATGGGTCTTTCTGTTTGGGGAACTGTGCCTTATCACGCCCAAGTGCTCCAGATATGAAATTGAATTGATTAGATTGATTAATTAATTTGTAGTGTGTAAGCATGAAAATATATGAAGCTCCATACCAAGTAGCTGATTTGATTCCACTGCCAGCATAATTGCCTAGGTTGAGTTCATCCCAGTTAAACTAGGATGCAAACAACCAATTTAAAGTAGGTTGACCTCAACCAATGAAATATAAAACCAAGGGGGGTCCCTTGGATTTATATTTCATCAGTTGATTCCAACCAAGTTTAAATTGGTGGATTGCATCCCAGTTTAACTGGGATGACTTCATCCTAGGCAATTATGCTGGCAGTGTTCTGCACGGAGATCTGAGCGTACTTGATCAGTTTTATTCTGTTTCTTTGCTGGTGGTGGGCCCAAACCAGAGCATAAATCAAATATTTCTTGAATGGCCCCTCCATGGCTGTATGTTTCTAATTTTTCCTTGGCACTCCATCCCTTTTTGCCATGGAAAGCCAGGGTGAATCTTTACTGAGTTCCTTTTCAAAGCTACATGGTGCTGGGTTTCTTGATGCTACTAGCAAATAAAATTTCAAGTCATAAAGATTTGCAACGGTAAAAAGCTGGGTTGAAGCAATCAGCTATCTGTTCAAGTTAATTTGACTTTTTACCCATCACTGACCTCAGAGTTAAGCCAAATAATATGTTTGAGTGCATGTGGTGCTGCACTTGATTTTTTTTTGGTTCCTTGGCCTGACACAAGCAAGAATTTCTCGTGGTTGACTAGGTTTTTGTAAAGTGTTTTGTAAAGATCCTTTTCCATTGCAATTAGATCTCTTTTATGTTTGGGAACATTGAAGTGCTCAATTTTACTTTCATTATCACTTTCCTCTTTGATTTGATCTTCATCATAGCAAGTAATTGGTATTTTGGAGAAGTGAGCAAAGATCCAACTGTTGAACACCATTTTTTCATCTTGATTAAGTTATTTCCATCCTTCACCAAGGGCTGTGTTCTGTTCATCCAGGTGCCAGCATGAGTTGGCCGTGTGAATCCCATGTTGCTTTGGGTTATGGTGGCCAGTGGTGCTGTCATGAGCCGTATTGCGGGCCCGCCTGCACCAGAGCCCGCACCACATGTAGATAGTCTATCACGTACATGTCACAGACAGGCCACTATATAGTCTGTCAGGACAAGGATCCACATCCCTTCCTCATCCTGAAATCTACATTATAGGATCCCAAAACCCCAGAAACCCCAGAACCCAGGTGCCTTCCTCTCCCAAGATCAGACCATAACATATTGCAGGATCTAACACTGCGGAGACAAAGGCAAGAAACCCAAACAACCCTGACAAACAGATGACCCAAGAAACCCCAACCCCATCCGCGCCCAAAAGATGGATGACGTGGAGCAACTCCAACAACAGCTTGAGGAGATGACCCAAGCAAGAGAAAATGAACAATCCCGCCAAAAAGCGGCCGAAGCCCAACGGGACCAACCATCCCAACCAACCATCCCCCCACCACCCCGCTGTCAGCCACCAAGATATTACATACATTATGTAACACTTGAAACTGCAAGCTGAATAATTAATAATGTTTAATTATATTATTATTTATTTTATTTTATTTGTTACCTTATTTATTTTACTGGATCTTCTGTTTATATCAGAAATTATACTTAACTGTTTCAATAATTGGTATATAGTGTAACAGTTAAGAACAAGCCTAGAAATATCTGGTTGATACATAAGGCTCTGTGTTCAAGCCACACTCATGACTACACGTAAAAATATAATAATAAAATTATTTAAAATTATATCTATTTTTTATCAAAAATCCAAGGAAATTTGATCAAGGAAAATCCTTGGCAAATCAATTTGCAAACACGCAATAAATGGATAAAGAACCATTTATTGGTATAGTTTTTTCCTTGAAAATCCTGGAAAATCCCAGCATAACCCATAGTAATATATACTATAAGATTACATGTGTATTTAATTATATAACTTATGTAGTATGTATTAAATACATAAGTACATGTGATTTTACATTACTGATCACTCAGGGTAAGCGCTTTTCCAAGCCTTAGTCCCTAGAAAATTTATTCACAAGCACTTCTTAGTGAAATAATTAATTAATGTTGAAATAATTATTTCCCACTAAGTCATTCATTGTGAAATAATTATGGGGTCATTCCACATAGGAATGACACCATATTTCACATCAGATCACGAACAGGATGATCAGTTCCCCCTGGTGATCTTGCCCTGATCACTGCTTCAAAAGAAGCTTGTGAAATAATATTTATTTTATCATTTAAGAAGGAGTTTTCTTCACTAAAATGAAGATTACTCCCCATCAATTTTAACATACATAGATAACTTATTATAAGCTACAAAGGCGCTCACCTTCTCCTGTAAGTAAGGAGGACTGGCCTTTATTTATATACTATCTTCATTAGTTAAAATTCCTCAACCAAAACCCCCCCAATCAATTAAACACCTTTAATTGGATTGGAAGAACCGTGTATAAAATGTGGTTAGCCCTTCTTAGTTATTACTCATTCAACAGAAGTTTTGGCAGCAGGGTAATAACCTGTTTTATTGCTGTACTTAGTGTTTTTATAACACTTGAGTATTTGTTTTTATTATTATTTGTTTATTACACTATTTAAAAGTGTAAGTTATTTTTTTAGTCCTTACTGTACACGCCACAATAAGTGGATTAGAGTACAGAAAGCTGACACCCGCAGACCAAAGATTGCATGTCCCGACAAGTTCAATGGTGAGCGCGGGACGAAGGCAGAAACTTTTGCCCAACAAGTGGTGATTTACACCTTGGTCAACAGCTCCATGTTCCCAGACGACAGGAAAAAGTTGTTATTTGCTGTGTCCTACCTTACCGGACCCGCCGCCCTGTGGTCCGCCCCGTACATTGACCTAGTCACAGAAGGAGCGGACTTCTCGTACGCTGGGTGGACAAAGGATTTCGGAGCAATGTATTTTGACTCAGAGAAGAAAGGAAAGGCGGAATGTGTGTTGCGAGCGCTACAACAGACAAGGACCGTGGCCGACTACACCCACAAATTCCTCACCCATGCAACTGCCACCGGATGGGAGGTCCCGAGCCTCATCAGCCAATACCAACAGGGCCTAAAAGGGACATTCAGACTGCACTGGTATTCGCCCGCACTACCTTTGGTACCGTTGAAGAGGCAGCGAGCCTGGCTATGGAGCTTGACTCTGAGTTGCACGGAGCGGAGGCAACCTCTGCATTGGCTAAGATACAGCCAGACCCCGACGCCATGGACACATCTGTGATCACCAGCCGACTTTCTGAAGACGAGAAGGTCCGCATGTTGCGGGAGGGCCGTTGCTTCCGCTGCAGGACGCGTGGAAATCTTTCCCGGGAGTGTCCAAACAAGAAGGGGAAAGGACAGACACCCGCCTCAGTATCCGCACTCAAAGACCAGGTCCAACAGCTAGCCGATGGATTGGCAACGCTTAAAGCGGAAGGACAGGTGGATAAGACCGGAAAGGGGCAGGCTGAAAAGTCAAAAAATGGCAATGCTCGGGAATGAAGGTTGTGCCTTCCCCGAGCGTAGCGGATTTTTCATGTAGTATTGGTGCTAGTCAGACCTTACATGTAAATGAAATTGATCCCCGATGTTTCCTTTCATGCACCATCACAACTCCCAGAGCCACACCCAAAAAACCCTACCCCTCCCTATTATTCCTCATCAACTTCGGAGCAACCCACAACATTTTGAGTGAGCCGTACGCATCCCGATGGGGACTTCTTGAGGCTGCATCGGCCTCAAAACAGGCCGTCTTTGGATTTGACGGGTCCGCAAGCAGAGCAACTCATGAGATTGACCTAATCCTGAACAATGAACCCCGCCCATCCCGGTTCATCATTACAAGACTGAAAGACTCGTATGATGAATCCTAGGGATGCCCTGGATCCGCCGGTATGGACACCGAATCAATTGGACAAGCCATACCCTATGAAACCCCGACATTGCGGCTGCTTCGGTGGTTTTGTCTATCCCAAACAACACCCCGACTGGCAAACTGGGGAAAGCTAGGAGAAGAGACGAGGGGGCATCGGCCCAATTGGCAGCAAAAGGAACAACCACGACTGCAATACGGAGTACAGAAGAATTGGTACCGCGGTGTTACCACCGACAGCTTGACATGTTCCGGAAATTGAGCACCATGAGGCTTCCCCCGCGGAGAAAGTATGATTTCTGCGTGGACCTGATCCCAGGGGCTACCCCACAGGCCGGAAGAATCATCCCGCTATCTCCGGCGGACAACCAGGCACTTGATGTTATGATTGACGAAGGACTGACAAACGGCACCATTTGGTGGATCACATCCCCTTGGGCAGCACCGGTCCTATTCACTGGGAAGAAGGACGGAAAACTGCGGCCCTGTTTTGACTACCGGAGTCTCAATGCAGTAACGGTGAAGAACAAGTACCCGGTACCACTGACAATGGACTTAGTTGACAGCCTTTTGGATGCGGACACATTTACAAAGCTGGACCTCCGGAACGCATATGGGAACCTCCAAGTTGCGGAAGGCGACAAAGATAACCTGGCTTTCATCTGCCGGGCAGGACAATTTGCACCGCTGACCATGCCATTTGGACCCACTGGAGCGCCGGGATACTTCCAATACTTCATGCAAGACATCCTCCTCGGACGGATTGGGAAGGACACCGCCGCATACCTGGACAACATCATGATCTACACATGGAAAGGATCGGACCCTGCTGAAGCGGTGGGCAGTATACTGGACACGTTGAGCAAGCACCAATTGTGGCTGAAACCCGAAAATTGTGAGTTTTCAAGGCCGGAAGTAGAATACCTAGGACTATTGATATTGTGCAACCGGATCAGAATGGACCCCGCAAAGGTACAAGCAGTAACCAAATGGCCCGCACCAAAGAATGTGACTGAACTTCAGCGATTCATTGGATTTGCTAACTTTTACCACCGATTCATTGACCATTTCTCAGGAAAGACTAGACCGCTTCACAACCTGACAAGAGTAGAAAACCCCTTTGTGTGGGACAGCAAGTGCAACTCCGCATTCAAATCCCTCAAAACTGCCTTCACATCCGCCCCAATCCTGAAAATTTTTGACCCGTACAAGCCATTTATCCTTGTATTTGATTGTTCTGACTTTGCACTGGGTGCAGTACTGTCCCAGGTTTGCGCAAAGGACCAGGAACTTCACCCCGTAGTATGCCTGTCCCAATCCCTAGTACAGGTGGAACTCAACTATGAGATCTTCAACAAGGAGTTACTAGCTATTGTGGCTGCCTTCAAAGAGTGGCGGCAATACCTAGAGGGAAACCCGCACCGCCTGACAGCAATTGTGTACATCAATCACCGTAACCTGGAAAGCTTCATGACAACCAAGCAACTCACCAGAAGACAGGCAAGATGGGCGGAAACCATGGGGTGTTTTGACTTCGAGATCATATTCCGACCAGGACGACAATCAACAAAACCAGATGCCCTGTCTCGCAGACCGGACCTTGCCCCAGCACCAGGAGAAAAGCTGAGTGTTGGCCAACTTTTGGAACCAGGTAACATCACAGAGCGGTGTGGTGTGCTAAATGTGTTCAAGTATCAAAATTACATAAAAGCATAGTGTTATATTCAAGAGGAGGGATATTACTAGTTTTTTTATGGACAAATTGGATTCTGCCGGGTATTTGACCCATAGCCACTCTCTGACCAACCACAGGGCCAGTTGCACTTAGACAAAACCCAGTCAGGATAAAATCAGTGTTGTTTAAACTATAAGTACATAGTTAGAGTTGAATTTATAGTCACACATAAGTACATAGTTATAGTTTAATTTATAGTCACACGTAGAGTCACATGTATAGTCACACGTAGAGTCACATGTATAGTCACACGTAGAGTCACATGTATAGTCACACGTAGAGTCACATGTATAGTCACACGTAGAGTCACATGTATAGTCACATGATTCATCACATGCTTGTCTAGGACTCACCAGCTAAAATGCCTCATATTTTTACTCACCAGCTAAAATGCCTCATATTTTACTATATAAAGGGGAGGTTGTTCCCCCCAAGAAGGAAAATCATGCCAGTTTTTGGGAAGTAATTCTATTTCGTAGTTGCACAAAAACTCAAAGCATCCAGTAGTGATCTCAATCAAGGTTGCCCCTTTTTGGTGTGCTCTTAAGAAAAAAAGCAAAAGTGTTTTTTCATCACTTTGCTCTCTTAGCTGAAGTTTAAGAAAGAAGGCAATACAACTCGAATAGTTCCCATTGATTCATTGTCCACCCCAGAACATACATATCTTTGCTCTGCTAAACAAACATCTGATCTAAGTCTGAAAGGGATTGCTACTCATAGTTTTCTCTATCATAAATTCTTACGCCACAACAATAAATAAATTTTGTTGTAGGAATTCTGTATAGTATAACAGAGGGGCAGGTCTTTCAAACCACCCGTAACAGTAGTATTACCTAGTTGGAATAGTCTATTGTTATTTCCCCCTCACAGAACTGCCATCCGTCCCAAAGGAGTTCTCACAGCGGACGTTTGAGGAGGTTGAGGAGGTTGCGGAATGTGCGGAATTGGACAGCTGGTTTTTGGACAAATCAATTGAAATTGAGGATAGTGAACATTGGTTTGAAGTCAACGTGATGGGGACTGATTTGGGGGACGCAGGAAAAAATGACCTAGCCTTATCTGACCTTGAGATCATTGCCAAGATTAGAGAACTGACCCCGCTTGACCCAAAATTGACCAACTGGATTAAGCTGTTGCAGAAGTCATCAGGGGACCACACCAGGTACACAGAAGAAGACGGAGTACTCTACGACAAGGGACGGGTAGTAGTGCCAGCGGACACGGCATTACGGGCAACAATCCTCAAAAGTAGACACGACACGAAGTCCGCAGGCCACCCAGGCAGATCCCGCACTTTGGCATTAGTACGCAGGAGTTTTGTGTGGAATGGGATGAAGAGATTTTTCAACCAGTACGTGGATGGCTGTGATTCCTGTCAAAGAGTCAAATATAGCACTGGACGGCCATTTGGAACCTTAGAACCCCTCCCAATCCCCGCAGGCCCGTGGACAGACATTAGCTATGATTTAATCACCGATCTCCCAGAATCCCGCTCAACTGACAGTATATTGACAGTAGTAGACCGGCTGACCAAGATGGCGCACTTCATCCCATGCAGGAAAACCATGAATGCGAAGCAACTAGCGGAACTGATGGCGGAACATGTATGGAAACTGCATGGAACCCCCAAAACAATTGTCTCAGACCGGGGAAGTATCTTTATCTCCCAAATCACACGCAAATTGAGCTCGCACCTAGGAATTAGATTGCAACCCTCCACTGCGTACCACCCAAGACCAGATGGACAATCCAAAATAGCCAACAAGGCAGTCGAGCAATACCTGCGGCACTTTGTTTGCTACCAACAAAACAATTGGGCGCCGCTCCTCCCCATGGCCAAATTTTCTTACAACAATAATGACCACACAGCAACAGGAGTTTCCACATTCAAAGCCAACTACGGATTCAACCCGCAATACAGCACTGCCAGAATAATTGCCTAGGATGAAGTCATCCCAGTTAAACTGGGATGCATTCAACCAATTTAAACTTGGTTGAAATCAACTGATGGAATATAAATCCAAGGGACCCCTTGGTTTTACATTTGATTGGTTGAGGTCAACCTACTTCAAATTGGTTTTTTTGCATCCTAGTTTAACTGGGATGAACTCAACCTAGGCAATTATGCTGGCAGTGCAGCGGAACACCCTCTACAGAACAATGCATTCCTGCGGTGGAAGACCGACTCTGCCACCTTGCGGAGGTTCAACATGAACTCAAGTATTGCTTGGAGCAGGCGCAAGAGACAATGAAGGACCAATTCAACAAGAAAACAAGGGAAACACCAGAATGGGACATAGGGGACAAAGTATGGCTAGACGGCCGCAACATTTCAACAACTCGCCCCAGCCCAAAACTGGAACATAGATGGCTAGGGAGAGAGAAGAAATTCAAATCAGTTGGCTGTGTGGAAAAATATGCATATCAATGGCGTTGGTTCCCTTACGAGATGGGTTAACATTGTTCGTCAATTGCTGTAGGAGTGTCACGCTCTGTGATGCCAAGGGCTGATAACCTTCTAGCTACACAAGGTGCAAGACTCAAAATAATATGGAATAAATTATTTTAGAGGATTTTAATCTTTTTATTAATATTAAAAGATTATAAATTTAATTGGGAGGGGCCTGCAAGCAGGGGTGTTTTGGGTGCCCTCCAAAGGTGTTCGTGATAATGCACTGAAACTTTGTAACCTTTTACACTGGGGCCTACAAGCGGTGTTTAAGTGCCCAGTAAAAATAGTGGCTAAGAAAGGGCCACAACTCCTAGTGAAACAAGACTTACTGTAGGCTTTAAGAGGAGGAGGGGGGGCTTTCTTAAGGTAAACTGGACAGCAGGAAGCGGTCGGAAAGGTGGGCTTGATGACTGGACAGAGTTGGGTTTGAGGAAAAGAGGCTTTGAAGTCTTGAAGACTGATTTACTGGGCAGGACACTAGTAAGCTGGACTGGTGGAATGCTGATGGTAAATATGATAAAGCTGGGGAATAAAAATACAGGGGGAAGAAAGGGCCTCTTAAATGCCTTTCTGGAGCCCTGATGGCGAAACACCAAGTGGTATTTTGGCTATGGGAATACTACAAGGAAGGAGTTATCCTTAGTAGAAATAAATGATGTAATTTATCAAATTATTACATGTACAGGCTGTCCATAATTGATACAGTCTGTCAATCATCTGTAGACATCATCTGAGGGCGCTTCAAAAGCTCTTAGTTTGATGTACAACATGTATTAATCACTTGACCAATAGAATAAAAAAGAAATAATCAAATTATAATACAGAATCTTATTTCTGTTTAATTTGGTTATTTCATATGTAAGGTTCTGTACCATGAGAGTTCTTGTCATACTTGCATGGAGGGCGCTTTTACAGCTCTCCATTCAATTATTTGACAAGCAAACATCATGGGAAAAGTGTTAACATTTATTATTTTCCCGTGATTAAATAAGCTTGTCATTTAGTTTAATTGTACAAGTTCTTTTAGATTTATTTGAAGTATTCTTATGTTTCCTTTATCCCCTGTTTCGTGTATTTCATGTGTTGTTATATTATTTAACTTATACTGTATGTATTTGTATAAGTTAATAATAATACAAAGACTATAAAACAGCGTGATATTTATGTCAAATGTTATTTAATATTTTATTTATGTGTTTAAAGGATAATTACATAGTTTATTTAAGTAATTATCCCGTATTTTGAGGACTTTGACTTATTAGAATACTCTCATATTACATATGTTTATACCTAGTAAGTATTTTAGCGCTTAGTAGGAGTATTCTTTAAGTTAATTTTATTATTAGAAGGAGTAAGTTTTCTAGGGTACTTTGGCTGAGGTACCCTAGGTTATTTTACTTGCTCTTTCAGAATATGAAATAATATTCTCACTTATCTCAAAGGTTAATGAGTTATTATTTATTTTATTATTTATTTATTTATTATATTTGTTTCTAGCATTATTACTACTTAATAATGTTTCTATTTCAAAATTTTATCTTTTTCTTATGTTGATTATAATTTATTTTGTATTATTAATTATGTAATAATGTCTCTTTCATATGTATTTTTTATTAATTAATTATTACTCTAGCATTATTACTACTTAATAATGTTTCTATTTTAAAATGTTATCTTTTTCTTATGTTTATTATAATTTATGTTGTATTATTACTTATGTAATAATGTCTCTTTCATATGTATTTTTATTAATTAATTATTACTTTATTTATTGTTCTAGTCAGGTTGTCTCTGAACTAGTAGCAAGCTGACATTCCCTACCTTTAAGATGATTCTTCTAAGAATTAAAGTTTTTGTTCATCCTAATCATTTTCTCCTTGAAACTCTAAAGTTCCTCAAGTGTATAGGACCATCAGGTATATTATTTTCAGCTAACCATTCATCTTTGTCCGCAGAAGTGTTTTTATATCTAACAAGGTAAAGTCTGGTATCTTTGCCATTAATTCTTTCATTCTTTTCTTTAAGTGTCTTCAATACTTTAAGTTTATTGTTAGCCTCAGGTTCTGCTAACAAAGTTATAGGTTCTTGTACCACTATTGGTGTCAGCCTTAGAGCTAATACCATTAGCCTACAAGTCTTCCTTACACACATTTTCAGACGAAAACTTAATCATATCTTTTAAAGTTTTGAACTTACACTTGTTTTGAATTCAGATTCTGTTTCCTCATCATATCTTAGCCCTAGTTACAACTGAGCACTCTCCCTATATCTTACTCCTTCACATAGTAATGAGTTACTGGTGAATTTATTCTATATATGGTTACGCCGTGTTTCAGATGCAAGCTGACCACAAGCCTGCACTGCTTATGTCATCAAACCATGAAAATTTTTGAGTCTGAGTATGCTCTACACCCCAGAAGATACACAGACTCCAGAATACTACACAACAACCACACACTTCAGTAAAAGGACTTCAACCAGTTGAACCCAGCAGCTTCCTCAACAAGATTTTGGAATACTAAGTAAGGCTCCTCACTTCTCTGATTACTTCCCAGTCCAGCTGTCATTTAATCAACCAGTGAGTCCCTTCTTCTGCAACATCATCAACTCCTCCCAAGTCCTTCTTCTCTAGTCTGTCTGTTCTGTCTTATCCTCCCCCCTTTCCCTCTTCCTACTAAATCACTGGCACACCAATATTGGTATAACTCTATAGGATAAAGTCCTGCTTTTTAAAGCTTCTCATAAGACCAGATTAATTGATCACTCCTAGATCTTGTCCCCCTGCATTTTTGCTGATTTTATCAGGGAAAATCAACCAGGTTTCCATCTAAGGATCCTTGTGTCAGTTTCTTTTGACCAGAAAAAGATTGGCTGGTGTTCAGTTTCCTTTGACCAGGCTCCTTCTCCCAGTTTCATTTGAGGAAGAAGAGGCAGACCCTCAGTTGGCTGCTCCCCAGATCATTTAAGATCTTTTCATTAACATTTCATAAAGTGTGTTTATTTTCCCACTAAGCAATTTATTGCTTAACTTTCCCCAATCCCTTGTGTTCTGTTGTCACTCAAGAGACACAGGCTCACAATTGGCTCTTCACTGTTTCTCTGATTAAAAGGTTTCACCAAACTTACTGGGAAAACTGGGTGTTTTCTGGACAGTTCTTCACTTAATATCACTTCCACAGCATTTTTATCATGCAGTTGTTTAATAGTGAAAGGGCCTACAAAAGAAGGTTTAAGTTTCTTATTTCCTCCTAGGTTGTTAAAATTTACGGTAGATAATAACACTTTATCCCCTATACTGAAAGAAGGTTCTTTGTGGCTTTTATCCCACCTAGTTTTGTTATACTCCACTGCTTCTTGTACACATTTATTAGTGTGATCATGAGTTATGTCTAACATATTTTTGAAATCAGCAGCTGTTGGGTGTACGTGTGGTAATTTGGAATTAGCATGATCTTTTGGTACTCTAGGTATCCATCCTCTTTCCAAGATGTATGGTACTTCCTTAGTAGAAGAATGTTTACTACTATTATAAGCTATTTCTAAAGCAGGTAATCGGCTGACCCAATCATGAGTATATCAATCATGATTTTTGAATGCCAATCCAAATGCGCAAAATCTTCTCAGCATATCTTCCAGAGTTTGGATCATTCTTTCAGCCAATCCGTCAGTCTGAGGATGATATGCTGTTGAAAAGGCTAATTTAGTCCCCAACATGTCATGTAAGTTGCGCCAAAATTCAGAAGTGAACTTGGGATCTCTATCACTGATAATAATTTTTGGTATTCCTACGTCAGACATTATTCTGTTCCAGAAAAGCATGGCTACTTCCATAGCTGTATCATCTTTATGGTTTGGTATAAACCTGGCTCTCTTAGAATATCTATCTACTACAACTAAGACAGAGTTATAAGAATAAGATCCTCCTGGAGGCAGTCCTGTCACAAAGTCCATGTTTATGATTTCCCATCTAGAAGTAGGTTCTTTAATAGTTTGAAGTAATCCAAATCTCTTTCCTGTTTGTTTGTTAGATTTTTGGCAAATTATACAGCTTTTTATATATTCTGTGGTTTGGTTTTTCCAATCAACCCACCAAGCTGTATTCTTAATTCTCTCTATAGTCCTTTCTTCTGAAAAATGGCCTGAAACTATCACGTCATGACATTCCTCTAGCATACTCTTTATTTGGGAATTATCACAAATCAATAATATGCTAGAATGTCTATGTCTGTAGTATATGAGACCATCTAGAAGTGTAAATTTTCCTTCAGAATATGGTTTATGAAGGGAACTAGGTAAACTAGCGATCAACTCAGGGGAACTATTCTGATTACTAAGGATTTCAATTAATTTGACCATTTCAGCATCTTTTTGGTAACTCTGTTCTACTAGGTCAAAATAAGCTTGATCCAAGTCACAAGCATGAATTCCCAAAATGGGAAATATATCTTCATCTTCTGGATCATATGCAGGATTGAATGGCGTATTAGGTAAAGCCCATCTACTAAGTCCATCTGCATTCTTATGCTTAGCTCCTGCTTTGTGTACTATAGTCATATGCCCTCTATATTGCTGAATAGAAATCTGCCATCTTAACATGTGTCTGTTAGGAGTTTTCATATTCATAAGAGTTTTGACTGCAGTACAATCAGTGACTACCACTACTTTGCAACCTTCCAAATAATAATGTAGTTTGTCTAGAGCCCAAACCAGAGCCAAACATTCCATCTGGATGGCTCCATATTTCTTCTCTGTCAGTTTTATTTGTCTAGAGATGAATACAATGGGCTTTTCCATTGGTTTGTCATCAATTTGGAACTCTTGATGTAAGGCAGCTCCTAAACCATCTAGACGCGCATCAATGTATAAAATGAAAGGTAATGTATAATCTGGTTGAGCTAAAACAGGTGCTGTAGTTAGAGCTTCTTTGAGGGATTCATAATCTTTTACTCTGGCGTAAGTCATTTCAAAAATTGTGTCCTTGCTACATACTTCATACAAGCTTTTAGACATATTGGCAAATTGTTGAATGTGTTGTCTGTAATAACTGCAGAAACCAAGAAAGGATTGCATCTCAGTAATATTCTGAGGCATTGCTTTCAGAATTACAGCAGCCACTTTATTTTGATCAATAGCCAATGATAATCCTGAAACTATATGTCCCAGTGCTTTCAATTCCATAAATCCAAAATTACACTTTTTAATAGAAATCTTGAGTCCAGCTTTAATAGCTTTTTGAAGTACTAAATTAATTTTTTCTTTATGGGAACCCCAATTCTCAGAGTATATGATTATATCATCAATGTATATCATCATCCAACATTGGCGGATAAATGACCCAAATATGGAATCCATCATTCTTTGAAAATGGGATGGGGCATTTTTTATCCCAAAAGGCATCCTCAAATACTCATACACCCCAAGATGACAAATAATCCTCATGAACTTTCTGCTTTCTACGTCAATGGGAATTTGATGGAAACCTTTAAGCACGTCCATACAAGTAATATACTTTGCTTTGGATAAATTATGTAAAGAGTGATCTATCCTAGGTATAAGGTAATTATCAGCTTTAGTATAATTGTTTAGAGCTCTAAAATCTCCTACCATTCTAGACTTCGCATTATGCCAAGCTATGATAACAGGTGTGGTGATTTCCACCTGTTCATTATGTTGAAGGTGTAATCCCTGTAGAAGGGAAAATGATCAGCAGTGCCCTCACTGCTGAGGTTCCTGCTGCCAAGCATGCTCAGCTTCCTGCTGCCAAGCATGCTCAGCTTGCTGTTGACAAGCATGCTCAGCTTTACATTTCTACAGCTGCTCAACACAGTGCAGAAAGCAATAAGAAAAGAAATGCACCAGAGGACTGGAGAATTCCTGCAATGAGGAGAAAAGTATAGCTACTTTTCTTCCTTTCCTTTTTGATGAATACTTTCCAATAAGAAAGTACGCTGAGGATTAATTACTCAGCAGCAATTGTTTGCTATAAATACTGGGCTCTCTTTGTCCCTTTTGTTACTTACTCACTCATTCATACTCTTACTCTTATACTCACTTATTCATCATCATCATCATATTACTCAATACACACATCTCACAAGATCTGGTAGCCTTAGCTCAACAGACTTGAATATAAATAAACAGAAATATATAAATTCATCGCATAATATTAACACATTATCAGTACCAAACACACTACCAAACAACATGTCTAATTCGTCGAATACACCCTACCAGTCAACCCCTCGGATACTGTTGAACAACAGTAACTATCATGTTTGGTCCACTCTCATGGAGAGTGAATTAGACAACATAGGTTGTCTAGAGGTTACCACCGATGAGGCCAGCAACCTTTCCCCAGAAACAGAAAAGAAGGGCTATCACCTCATCGTTCGATACCGGAGCGAAGAGGTTTTGGGATACCTGTCAAATGTCATCAAGACAGAAGACAAAGGAAAAGGCTCCGTTGCCTGGAACTTGCTGAAAAGCAAGTTTTCTGGGAATACAACACATGCGAAAAGTGTTGCATTCGGGAATTTGAACAGGATTAAATTCGCGGACACACCCCAGTTTGTGAACGATGTCCTTGCTGCGATCTCGCGGCTTCGGGCAACAGGCCTCAGCATGGACTCTGAGTGCTTATCACTCACAATACTGCAGAAGCTGCCGAGGGCGTACGAGTCTCTCGTTCGCATCATATCACAAATGGAACCGATACCAAATGAGGAAGACGTCCTCAAGCGAATTGAAAAGGATCAACTTCAGTTTAATTTTCGCGAGAAGCAAGCCGAGGCTCTCTTCACAAAGAAACCTTACAAAAAACCCTACAACAGTTCTGACAGAAAGAAGCGAACCAAGTGTTACAAATGTAACAAGCTTGGTCATATCGCTAAAGACTGCTGGTCCAAAGGACCAGAGAGTCACTATACTGATAAGAAGAAAGTTAAAAATCAAAAGACAACCTTCATAGCTGACGCCGACGACGACTATGAAGAAGAGGTTACCAGCCTCATGGCTGAAAAGGTCAATGTCAATGATCACATGGACATTGATAAACATCAGGCCATCAATGAAAGTTTTGAATGGACCAATCTACCATATGGCGAAGAAGCCATGGAACCTCAGGCCCAGGGAGCAGACTCAGGCTATGAAGCTGATGTGAGTCAAGTGTTCAACTACAATTATGTGAACAAAAATACACAAGTCATTAATTATAGCCTTTTATTAAATAAAGACAGAGGACCTAGTGGAATCTTAGTGGATTCAGGTTGCACTGACCATATGTTTAACCAGAAGAAATTCTTTAGTAATTTTATTGAATGTAAAGGCAATGTAAATATTGGAGAAAAAGGCAGATCAATAAAAATTGAAGGAAAAGGCAATGTTAAACTTATTGGAATAAACAACAAAATAATTGAGCTTAAAACAGTGTATTTTGTTCAAGAATTACCATACAATTTGTTATCTTTAAGTAGCATATGGAAACATGGAATCCAGATTGAAAATCATGGAAAAATGTTTCAAATGAAGAAGAAAGATCAAGTCATCTTTGATGGAGAAGTTAAGTTTAAACTCTTACATGCAAATTTAAGACCAGTAGAAGCCAGTGCATATTCATCTATCATGCATAGAAGATCAGGTCACAAGATGACAGATGACAACTGTGAAAGCTGCAAATTTGGCAGAATGACTAGAAACAGATTTTCAAAGTCTAGAAAAAGAACAGTGAAGGTAGGAGAAGAATACTCCATAGATTTGGAAGGCCCTTTTAGTCCTGCATCACTAGGGGGAGCTAAATATTTTATCAATTTAGTTGATACTGCTAGTAATTTCATATGGGTAAAACCTATAAGAAATAAAAATGATACAGCAGAAGAAGTCATGTTCTTATTAAAAAAGTGGCATAGAATGGGAATTTTGAAAGACCTTAGAAGAATTATTACTGATGGAGGAGGTGAATTCATTGGAGAAGAATTCCAAGATGTTTTAAGAGATTTTGGTATTACCCACATAAAAACAACTCCTCATACTCCTCAGAATAATGGAATAGTAGAAAGAATGAACAGGACTCTTATGGAAAGAGTTAGGACTATCATGATTGATGCTAGTCTCCCAAAGTTCCTGTGGGCAGAAATATTGTCTACAGTAAGCTACTTACATAATGTAATTGAAACAAATAGAGGTTGTCCATTTGAGATGTTTATGAAAGAATTACCCAATAATAAGAAGTTAAGAACCATTGGATGGTTGGTTTACTATAATATTAGCCACTATGGAAAAGTGGGAAAATTAGAATCCAGAAGCAGGAAAGGAATCATGATTGGTTATGACCAGTTAAGTACATGTTATAGGATATATGATCCTGAAAACAGAAAGGTCATAAGAACCAGAGATGTAAGATTCCAAGAAGATGTTTTCCCATTAAAGAAAGTTATTGAAGATATCTGGGAAAATACAATGTTACCAGTCAAAGAAAATGATACTGAATTGATAGAAACAAATGGAAAATCCCAAGTTGAAGAAGTTATGAAGCCTGTAGAACCAGTCAGAAGAAGTGAAAGAATTAGAAATATGGAGGATAAATATGGCAAATGGAGAGAAAATTGTGCTTACATTGAAGTCATCGAAGAACTCATAGAAGAAGAGCAAAATGCCATGTCTTTTCAAGCTTCATTTGAAATGGAGAACAGAGTTGTTCCAAATAGCTACAAACAAGCAATGAAGCTGTCAGAAAAACAAAAATGGAAAACTGCTATATTTGAAGAATTAGATTCATTAGAAAATAACCAAGTATTTGAGATAATAGAAAGATCTGATGTTGAAAAAGAAAAAACTTTGGTTGGAAGTAGATGGGTATTAACCCAGAAATTCAATGAACTAGGAGAACTCAAAAGATACAAAGCAAGATGTGTTGCTCAAGGTTTTAAGCAGAAAGAAGGCATTGATTACCAAGAGACATTTTCCCCAACAGGTAGATTATCAACTGTAAGATGCTTGATTGCTCTTGCTGTAGAAACAGGAGAAGAAATCAGACAAGCTGATTTTGTAACAGCATACCTCAATGCTACTTTAGAAGAGGATGAGACTGTTTATATGCACATTCCAGAAGGATTTAAAGAATGGTTGATTGAAACCAAGCCAGAAACCCTTAGAAAACAAAATATACATAACTTCTTGAGGGGGGGTAATAATGATTACATAATGAAGCTCAAGAAGTCACTATATGGTTTGAAGCAATCAGCAAGATCATGGTATAATACCATGTCCAGCTGGTTAGAAAATAAGGGATTTCAGATAAGTGAAGCAGACCCATGCCTATTCATGAAAAATGGCACAATATTATTTGTATGGGTAGATGACATAATTGTCATAGGACCAGAAAAAGAAGATTTGTTAAAAATGATTAAAAAGGACTTTAAAATTAAAGATCTGGGCAATGCCCAACATGTTCTGGGAATGAAGATCTCTCACAAGCCAAATGGAACAATTAGAGTTGACCAAGAGCATTATGTCAAAGGATTATTGACTAAGTATAATATGGAAGATGCAAAAACATTTGGAACTCCTATGCAATCTAATATCAAGTTGGAAAAAGCAACAGAAGAAGAGATAATAGAGTTCAGTAGATCTGGATATGATTATAGAGCAGCAATAGGATGTTTAAATTACCTATCACAATGCACCAGACCAGATATTACCTATACAGTAGGAATATTATCTCAGTTTTTAGAAAAGCCAGGGATGAAGCATTGGCATGCCTTCAAGTGATGCCTGAGATATTTAAAAGGAAGTCAAAGCTTAGGTCTTGAACATGTTAAGAGTGAAGATTTTAATCTTGTAGGATATACTGATGCCAGTTGGGCTGAAAATGATTTGAAACAATCCACAAGTGGTTTTACCTATTTTCTGGGAAAGAATCTTATCTCATGGAGATCCAAGAAGATATCAGCAATAAGTCTATCCTCTACAGAATCAGAATATAGAGCATACTTATCTGCTGCACAAGAATCAAAATGGATCAGAAAGATGTTGGAAGATACTTATAAAGTACAGACATATGGGATACTATTCTCAGATAATCAAGGAGCCATTGAATTAGCAAGTAATCCAGTTTTTCATTCAAGGACAAAACATATAGATGTACATTACAACTATATCAGGGAAGCTGTAAAATACAAAGAAATAGTGTTGGAATATATTCCAACAGCTGACATGACAGCTGATATAATGACTAAAGCTTTAGATAGAGTTAAACATATAAAATTCAGTATCAGCCTAAGTTTATCACCTCCTACAGGATTAAGGGGGGGTGATGAAGGTGTAATCCCTGTAGAAGGGAAAATGATCAGCAGTGCCCTCACTGCTGAGGTTCCTGCTGCCAAGCATGCTCAGCTTCCTGCTGCCAAGCATGCTCAGCTTGCTGTTGACAAGCATGCTCAGCTTTACATTTCTACAGCTGCTCAACACAGTGCAGAAAGCAATAAGAAAAGAAATGCACCAGAGGACTGGAGCATTCCTGCAATGAGGAGAAAAGTATAGCTACTTTTCTTCCTTTCCTTTTTGATGAATACTTTCCAATAAGAAAGTACGCTGAGGATTAATTACTCAGCAGCAATTGTTTACTATAAATACTGGGCTCTCTTTGTCCCTTTTCTTACTTACTCACTCATTCATACTCTTACTCTTATACTCACTTATTCATCATCATCATCATATTACTCAATACACACATCTCACAAGATCTGGTAGCCTTAGCTCAACAGACTTGAATATAAATAAACAGAAATATATAAATTCATCGCATAATATTAACACATTATGACCCACTTTTCTAATTACTTCTAGGTCTAGCAATTCTTTAATGTGAGTTTCTGAAGCCATCCTAGACTTTGGACTAGAGGGGTAAGGGGGTCTTCTTAAAATTGGTGGATACGGCTCAGTACAAGTCAATTCAAGTTTAATATCATGACCTTTCACATTACCTATTGGTTCTTCCGTAGTACAGGAGGCTTCTTTGTTATTATCGGATATTTTTAGTATATCTAGTTGTTGTTCATTATATAGTTTTTCACTAATAGCAGCTTGTGAATGATATTCTTTATTAAAAGATTCTAGTTGTGCATTCACTATCTCCTCAAATTTGTTAGTAGGTGATGGTAATCTTATATTGATATTACAGATTTGGAATTTCTTTTTCCAGTCAGCTCCAATGGTAAAGTATCTGTCTTTAATTTGGAAAATATAAAACCCATACATACAGAAAGTATCATTTCCTAATATAAGATAATCACAAATGGCATCTTGTAGTACTACAAACTCAATGTTCAATCTAAGAGATCCTTTAGAATGAGGGAATATGAGAGACATGGGTATAATTCCTACAGGTTTCATGGAGGAATTACAACTCCTAAACTTTGCCTTAGGTACTGGTAATAAATGTTGTTTCCATTCAGGGTAGTTATCATCTAAAAATTCAACACTTGTACAGGAACAGAAGGCGCCAATATCTAGAAGTACCTTCAATTGTTTATTATTAAATATCCTAAACTTTGCCTTAGGTACTGGTAATAAATGTTGTTTCCATTCAGGGTAGTTATCATCTAAAAATTCAACACTTGTACAGGAACAGAAGGCGCCAATATCTAGAAGTACCTTCAATTGTTCATTATTAAATATTACTGTAGAGTAACTTGTTTTCCCTAGAGTGTAATTCATTCCAGAATCAGGTTTGTTGGTAAGCAATTTGGCATCAGAAATGTGTCCTACATCCAGAGATTCATCCCATTTTTGAGGAAGGTGTGATTCACCATGTATCTCATTAATAGAAATGGGGTCTCCTATGTCCGCCTGAATTACAACTACTCTATGGTCTCTATCATCTTCTGATTCTGGATCATAATAAGAAGATCTATTTTGTTCTATTGAAACTATATTGAATTCATTTTGAGAAACTGTATCATCTTCATTATCATCAGATTCTACTTGGACATTATTTATCTTTTTACGGGGTTTGGTACAATCAGGCTTTTTGTGGCCTATTTCTCCACAGTTGTAACATTCAGGTATCTTAGTTTTCTTGGTAACAGTGAGGGCTAATTTATCTTTAGAATCATCTTTATTCTCATAATTATTTCTATCAAAATTGTTCACTTTCTTGTTAAGACCCTTCATTTCTACAACTTCTTCCATAACAGCAATAAGGTATGCAAAATCATGAGTTCCTTCTTTCATTCTACATCTCACAGAATGTTGGAAGTTACCTCTACATTGGCGCAGAAGTTTCTCTACTACTTCTTGGCTAGATGGATTATCATATATGCAATCAATTCTTTTTTTCTGTTTTACACACCATCTATGAGGGGTATGTTTTTGAGGATCAAAATAATCAGTCTCATATAATTTACGCATCTTTTCTTCCCACATTCTTGTACCAAATTTGGCCTTGATGAGTTGCTTCCAAGTGTCCCATGTTTGTAAGCCAATTTGTTCCTGCGTGGCTAAATGCCATTCTTGGGCCACTCCTTCAAATAACCTGGGTAACCTAGTAGTTATAAGATCTTCTACGCCACCATAAGTTGTAATGATGTGGTCAATATACCTGATGAAACTAATGTGGTCATATTCTCCTTCCCAGAGAATTTAGGCCAATCAACTAATGGAGGCATTAGTTTATTGATTGTAGCTAAATCTAAGCTGTGATTGACCACAGTGGTATTCTTGGAATGTTCTCTTTTCTTATCCTCATTAATACTTCTCATAAAGGGATTGTTAAACCTAGGGATATTATCAGGAGAATTATGAGATATTTTAGGCGTCACAAATTCTTTAGTAATGATATTATGATTCTGATTAATTTTGATATCTCTCAAATCATTTTTAATCATATGTATTTCAGAGTTAAAGTGATTAGTCAATTGGCCAATGGAAGTATTAATCTGATCTATATTACTATTCACATTTACATTCATTTGTATTAATAAATCTTTTATTTCATCCAATGAATCACTTTTACTGACTTTACTCTTTTCTTTAATAATTTCTTGTTTAATTGTAGAGGCCAAATAATCTACATTACCATTGGAAACTTCTTCCAATCTCTGAATTCTTTCATTTAATATCTCATTGTTTATTTTGTTGTTTTCAGATATGTTTGAAATTTCTTCTTTGATGTCTTTAAAAATACTGCTCTCACTTAGGTCTAGGGGCAATTTTGTTAGAGTCTTTATTAATGAAGAAAATCTTGCACCCATATCATTATTACTTAAAGCAGAAGAGGTTGCAATCCTATGTATAACATTATTGTAATTTACTTCAAAATTACTATCCAAATTGGTCAGATTGCTATTTACAACATCAAGATTATCTAAAATTTCTTTGAATTAGGCAACATTGTCTAATCGGTGTTGTCGTACAGCCCCTTGGCTTCCTGAATCATCTCGGATATCTCCTTCCATTTTTGGGGGTTGTTGTACGCTTGTCTTTTGTCGGATTTGGTTTCTTTCTTCACCTTGCCTCGATATTGTTTGGCTGGGTTGGGAGGGAACTGAAGTCGCTTCTCAGTCCAAGGGTTCCAACCCTGCACATACCCTTCGATCTCTTTGTTTGGGATCAGCTTTTGCAAAGCTTTCTGGGACTCCTGCGCCTTGTTGAACAACTGCCGTAACGGAGTCAGATCGTCTGCTTTGGCTGCTTCGTTGCAATTGTTTCCACAAGGCGACGTGTTGTCGTACGAGAACTGCGATTCTCTCCGGTTGGGATAGTTTGATGATTTCCTTCGATTGCTTGAGGATTTCTATCTCCGGTGTCTTGAGGGGTACGGGGGTAGCCGCCGACAAAGTCAATGGAGGATCTATCTCCATTGCTACGCTCGTCGCTACCGTCTCCATCGGAGTCTTTCTCGGGACCTTCTTGAACTGCATGTTCTTGATTTGGTCCTGTAGTTTGGCTTCTTCTGGTGACGCGTCTGGTGTAGGGGAGAGGTCCTGAAAGAGAAGGTTGGTTTGATCTGGTTGACATATTGAAGAAATTGGTAAGTATTTTATCTATTTTTCTTTATTTATTTTATTTGTTTTATTTTTTATAACTTTTTACAAAGAGAAATGAATAAGAATTACGAACCGGTATTGATATTATCCTTGACTATGGGGACGGCTTCCGTTGTTTCAACGATTGAGGAAGTAGTGACTTCCGGTACGGCGTTAGAACTATTTTTATTCACTATAAAGAAAGTTCAATCAGTGTTTTTTTCTTTTTATTTTTTATTTTATTTTATTTTTTATTTTTATTTTTTAGGGAAAGTTTCACTTACTAGCTTTTTTTCTTGCTTGTTTATCTTCTCGGTACTCTCTGAAGAGTTGGTTGACGAGTAAAGCAGTTTCAAGGTCCTGAATTTGTAAGTGATGGGTTGCAATCTGTAATTTTTCTTCCCTTGTAAGTAGTTCCCAAGGATGCGGAACGTAGCGCACTAGAGATTCTTCTTTTCTGAGTTTCAAGTATTTCAAGTAGTATCTGATCAGCTTGTTGTTTTCTTTCAAGTTCACTAAAAAAAATTGGATCAAGAAAAATAAATAAAAGTTTATATGAGTATATCAGACTCATTTAACAATTTAGAGGAAAATAAAAAATTTAGATTTTTTTTTCAAAATTTTATAAGATATTTTTATGATTTTTATATAATTTTTATTATAATTTTTATATGTAAAAATATAATAAAAATTATATGATTTTTGAGAATATTTTCACGAATTTCAAGCAGTATTTATTTCAGGAATATGGGGAATAAAAGAGATGGTGGTTTGGTGAGAGATAAGGGATATTTTTACTATAAAAATAGTTAGTAGGAAAGGTGAGGAATTTTTTATCAGAGATAAAAGATGTTTCTTCCCGGCCAGACCCCCAATTGTCACGCTCTGTGATGCCAAGGACTGATAACCTTCTAGCTACACAAGGTGCAAGACTCAAAATAATATGGAATAAATTATTTTAGAGGATTTTAATCTTTTTATTAATATTAAAAGATTATAAATTTAATTGGGAGGGGCCTGCAAGCAGGGGTGTTTTGGGTGCCCTCGAAAGGTGTTCGTGATAATGCACTGAAACTTTGTAACCTTTTACACTGGGGCCTACAAGCGGTGTTTAAGTGCCCAGTAAAATAGTGGCTAAGAAAGGGCCACAACTCCTAGTGAAACAAGACTTACTGTAGGCTTTAAGAGGAGGAGGGGGGGCTTTCTTAAGGTAAACTGGACAGCAGGAAGCGGTCAGAAAGGTGGGCTTGATGACTGGACAGAGTTGGGTTTGAGGACAAGAGGCTTTGAAGTCTTGAAGACTGATTTACTGGGCAGGACACTAGTAAGCTGGACTGGTGGAATGCTGATGGTAAATATGATAAAGCTGGGGAATAAAAATACAGGGGGAAGAAAGGGCCTCTTAAATGCCTTTCTGGAGCCCTGATGGCCAAACACCAAGTGGTATTTTGGCTATGGGAATACTACAAGGAAGGAGTTATCCTTAGTAGAAATAAATGATGTAATTTATCAAATTATTACATGTACAGGCTGTCCATAATTGATACAGTCTGTCAATCATCTGTAGACATCATCTGAGGGCGCTTCAAAAGCTCTTAGTTTGATGTACAACATGTATTGATCACTTGATCAATAGAATAAAAAAGAAATAATCAAATTATAGTACAGAATCTTATTTCTGTTTAATTTGGTTATTTCATATGTAAGGTTCTGTACCATGAGAGTTCTTGTCATACTTGCATGGAGGGCGCTTTTAAAGCTCTCCATTCAATTATTTGACAAGCAAACATCATGGGAAAAGTGTCAACATTTATTATTTTCCGGTGATTAAATAAGCTTGTCATTTAGTTTAATTGTACAAGTTCTTTTAGATTTATTTGAAGTATTCTTATGTTTCCTTTATCCCCTGTTTTGTGTCTTTCATGTGTTTTTATATTATTTAACTTATACTGTATGTATTTGTATAAGTTAATAATAATACAAAGACTATAAAACAGCGTGATATTTATGTCAAATGTTATTTAATATTTTATTTATGTGTTTAAAGGATAATTACATAGTTTATTTAATTAATTATCCCGTATTTTGAGGACTTTGACTTATTAGAATACTCTCATATTACATATGTTTATACCTTGTAAGTATTTTAGCGCTTAGTAGGAGTATTCTTTAAGTCAATTTTATTATTAGAAGGAGTAAGTTTTCTAGGGTACTTTGGCTGAGGTACCCTAGGTTATTTTACTTGCTCTTTCAGAATATGAAATAATATTCTCACTTATCTCAAAGGTTAATGAGTTATTATTTATTTTATTATTTATTTATTTATTATATTTGTTTCTAGCATTATTACTACTTAATAATGTTTCTATTTTAAAATGTTATCTTTTTACGTTTATTATAATTTATGTTGTATTATTACTTATGTAATAATGTCTCTTTCATATGTATTTTTTATTAATTAACTATTACTTTATTTATTGTTCTAGTCAGGTTGTCTCTGAACTAGTAGCAAGCTAACAAGGAGGACAAGAGCAATTCAGGAAAAGCAGTCTGTAGGGAGAGAGATGATTGTTTATTCACCTGGCAGTCTGGAATGATATGTATATCAAACAGTTGTTCCAGACTGCTTACAAGATAGATTGATTTGTCAGTTGTCGTTTGTAGACGGCCAAGACAAGTTGATTGTTTGTTGTAGACGGCCAAAAGAGGATTTAAAGACAATCAGCCTTGTTGGTTGTTTGTTGTAGACGGCCAAGAATAATTCAGTTTGATTTGGTTGGTTTTTTGTTGTTGACAGCCAAGACAAATTGATTGTTAATTGGGGTACACGGCCAAGAGAGGATTTCAGCTCATTGGTTGTTTGTTGAAGACGGTGTTGAAGGTGTAATCCCTGTAGAAGGGAATACAAGCAGCAATGGCATCAGCAGTGATGGGCATGCTGCCACACCCGCTGAGCATGGTGTATCAGAATGCAATAAAAGAAGTAATGCACCAGAGGACTGGTGCATTCCTTTAAAAAGAAGAAAAGTATAATTAAAAGGAAAAGCTCTTGGAGCTTTCCCATTCAGAATGTCTACTGCTTGGCTATTTGCTCAGCATTTATTTTTTATAAATACTAGTTTATTTTCCCCATTTTTATCTCTTATTCATTCCATCATCTCATCTTATCCACTCACTTATATACACACATACACACATACCAACTACACTTTATTCTTTATTCTATATTATAAATACAAACAAATAAAATACTTAATAATAATACCTCACCAACAGCACATTATCAGTACCAATACACTACCAAACAACATGTCTAATTTTTCAAATACACCCTACCAGTCAACCCCTTGGATACTGTTGAACATCAGTAATTATCATGTTTGGTCCACTCTCATGGAGAGTGAATTGGACAACATAGGTTGTCTAGATGTCAGCCACCAAGATATTACATGTATAATGTAACATGTAATACTTGAAAAACTGCAAGCTTGAATAATTATTATTATTCTTTATTTATTAATTTTTATAGTCTGAACAAAAGGGAATTTAGACTTTATCATTTTATCAAATGGTACAATAGTCTAACAGTAAGAGACTGGCTCAGTAATAACTGTCATTGACATAAGGACCTGAGTTCAAGCCACACTCATGACCACATTGAATAATTTCATTTATTTAAATTATGTCTATTTTTTACTAAAAATAAGGATAATTTAATTTATGAACATCTTTGGAAAATTAATTTTCAAACATGCAATAAATAGATTAAGAACCATTTATTGGCATAGTTTTCTTCATGAAAATCCTGGAAGATCCAAGATTAACCCATAGTAATTTATAGTATAAAAATTACACATGAATAAGGGTAAATCTTTATGTAAAGTATATTAATTATGCAGTAAAGACTTGTAAATTAAATCCCACATGATTAACTCTCCAGAGCAAGCGCTTTTCCAAGCTCTAACCCCAAAGGAAGTTACATGTACATGTGATTAAGAATTACTTAGTTTAATTGAGAAAAATAAACATTAAATTAAGTTAATTAATAAACATGGTGACATTTTAATTAACAATGACACCATGCTTCCTTTCTTACCACGAACAGGCTGATCAGAGTCACCTGTCAATATTGCCCCAATCCCCACTGACAATTAAATTGCAGAGGAATTAATACAAATATTTTATTATTTAAGGAGGAGGTCTCTTCACCAAATTGAAGATATCCTCCCCCCATCAATTTTAACATACACCAGATAACTTATTATAAGCTACAAAGGCGCTCACCTTCTCCTGTAAGTAAGGAGGACTGGCCTTTATTTATATACTATCTAAATTAGTTAAAATTCTTCAAAACAAACCCTCCTCAATTAATTAAAATATCTTTAATTAATTGAAAAAAACCGTGTTCAAGTCTGGTTAGCCCTTCAGAGGATTTATTCCCATAACTGAAGTTTTGGCAGCAGGGTCATAACCTGTTTTATTTGATACTTAGTGTTTTATAACACTTTAAGTACTTTGCTTTTATTGGAAATTGTCTATTTACACTTTTAAGTGTAAAATACTTCTTTAGTCCTTACTGTACACGCCACAATAAGTGGAGTAGAGTACAGCAAGCTGACACTAGAGGTTACCACCAATGAGGCCAGCAACCTTTCCCCAGAAACAGAAAAGAAGGGCTATCACCTCATCGTTCAATACCTGAGCGAAGAGGTTTTGGGATACCTATCAAATGTCATCAAGACAGAAGACAAAGGAAAAGGCTCCGTTGCCTGGAACTTGCTGAAAAGCAAGTTTGCGGGGAATACAACACATGCAAAAAGTGTTGCTTTTGGAAATCTGAACAAGATCAAATTTGGGGACACGCCCCAGTTTGTGAATGATGTTTGCGCTGCAATGTTGCGGCTTTGGGCAACAGGCCTCAGCATCGACTCTGAGTGCCTATCACTCACAATACTCCAGAAGCTTCCCAGGGCGTACGAGTCTCTTGTCCGGATCATATTTCAAATGGAACCGATCCCAAATAAGGAAGAAGTACTCAAGCAAATTGAAAAAGATCAACTCCAGTTTAATTTTTGCTAGAAGTACGCCAAGGCTCTCTTCACAAAGAAACCTTACAAAAAACCTAACAACATTACTGACAGAAAGACGCAAACCAAGTGTTACAAATGTAACAAGCTTGGTCATATTGCTAAAGACTGCTGGTCCAAAGGACCAGAGAGTCACTATACTGATAAGAAGAAAGTTAAAAATCAAAAGAAAACCTTCATAGCTGACGCCAACAATGACTATGAAGAAGAGGTTACCAGCCTCATGGCTGAAAAGATCAATGTCAATGACCACATGGACATTGATAAACATCAGGCCATCAATGAAAGTTTTGAATGGACCAATCTACCATATGGCGAAGAAGCCATGGAACCCCAGGCCCAGGGAGTAGACTCAGGCTATGAAGCTGATGTGAGTCAAGTGTTCAACTCCAATTATGTGCAAAAATGCACAAGTTGTTGATTATAGCCTTTTATTAAATAAAGACGGAGGACCTAGTGGAATCTTAGTGGATTCAGGTTGCACTGACAATATGTTTAACCAGAAGAAATTCTTTAGTAATTTTATTGAATGTAAAGGCAATGTAAATATTGGAGAAAAAGACAGATCAATGAAAATTGAAGGAAAAGGCAATGTTAAACTTCTCGGTATAAACAACAAAATAATTGAGCTTAAAACAGTGTATTTTGTTCCAGAATTACCATACAATTTGTTATCTTTGAGTAACTTGTAGAGCCATGGAATCCAAATTGAAAATGTTGGAAAAATGTTCCACATAAAAAGGAAAGACAAAATTATATTTGATGGAGAAGTCAAATCAAGGCTATTACATGCCAATTTAAAACCAATAGAAGCTAGTGTTTATTCCTCCATCATGCATAAAAGATCAGGTCACAAGATGAAAGATGAAAACTGTGAAAGCTGCAAATTTGGCAGAATGACTAGAAACAGATTTTCAAAGTCTAGAAAAAGAACAGTTAAGGTAGGAGAAGAATACTCCATAGATTTGGCAGGACCTTTTAGTCCTGCATCACTAGGGGGAGCTAGATATTTTATCAATTTAGTTGATACTGCTAGTAATTTCATATGGGTAAAACCTATAAGGAATAAAAATGATACAGCAGAAGAAGTCATGTTCTTATTAAAAAAGTGGCATAGAATGGGAATTTTAAAAGACCTTAGAAGGATTATTACTGATGGAGGAGGTGAATTCATTGGAGAAGAATTCCAAGATGTTTTAAGAGATTTTGGTATTACTCAGATAAAAACAACTCCTCATACTCCTCAAAATAATGGAATAGTAGAAAGAATGAACAGGACTCTTATGGAAAGAGTTAGGACTATCATGATTGATGCTAGTCTCCCAAAGTTCCTGTGGGCAGAAATATTGTCTACAGTAAGCTACTTACATAATGTAATTGAAACAAATAGAGGTTGTCCATTTGAGATGTTTATGAAAGAATTACCCAATAATAAGAAGTTAAGAACCATTGGATGTTTGGTTTACTATAATATTAGCCACTATGGAAACGTAGGAAAATTAGAATCCAGAAGCAGGAGAGGAATCATGATTGGTTATGACCAGTTAAGTACATGTTATAGGATATATGATCCTGAAAACAGAAAGGTCATAAGAACCAGAGATGTAAGATTCCAAGAAGATGTTTTCCTATTAAAGAATGTTCTTGAAGATACCTGGGAAAATCCAATCTTACAAGTCAAAGAAAATAATACTGAATTGATAGAAACAAATGGAAACTCCCAAGTTGAAGATTTTATGAAGCCTGTAGAACCAGTCAGAAGAAGTGAAAGAATTAGAAATATGGAGGATAAATATGGCAAATGGAGAGCAAATTGTGCTTACATTGAAGTCATAGAAGAACTAATAGAAGAAGAGCAAAATGCCATGTCTTTTCAAGCTTCATTTGAAATGGAGAACAGAGGTGTCCCAAATAGCTACAAACAAGCAATGAAGCTGTCAGCCAAACAAAAATGGAAGACTGCTATATTTGAAGAATTAGATTCATTAGAAAATAACCAAGTATTTGAGGTAATAGAAAGATCTGATGTTGAAAAAGAAAAAACTCTGGTTGGAAGTAGATGGGTATTAACCCACAAATTCAATGAACTAGGAGAACTCAAAAGATACAAAGGAAGATGTGTTGCTCAAGGTTTTAAGCAGAAAGAAGGCATTGATTACCAAGTGTCACACTCTGTGATGCCAAGGACTAAGATCCTTCTAGCTACACAGGGTGCAAGGATAAAAAAGGGTGGTAATATGGTGGTTTTATGATATAAAAAAATGCAAGGATATATTTTTTAAGGAGGGGCCTGCAAGCAGGGGTGGTTTAGTTCCCTCCACAGGTTTTCTTGCAAAAGCAGAGGAAATTGGTGACCTGTTACAACTGGGGCCTGCAAGCAGGGGTTGTTTTGATCCCAGTAAAGATGGCTAGAAGGGCCACAACTCCTGAAAGAAAAGGACTTACTGTTATGGTCTTTTCTGGAAGGAAGGGGCTCCTCTAGGGGTTACTGGACAGGCTGAGGCGTTGGATTGATGGGCCAAAGACTGGCAGTTGGTGAAGAAAGAGGGCTGAGTGATCAGGTCTATAATAGATAAACTTACAGGGCAGGACACTGGTTACTATGACGGGTGGAATGCTATGTATGTATGTTGTATGTATAAAAGATGATGGGGATTAAAGCAAGGGGAAAGAAGAGCCTCTTAAATATCTTCTTTGAAGCCTTGGTGGCAAAACAGGAGAGCTAGAGAGGGCTGTCTTGTGTCATTATTCTTAGTAGTAACTACTAATCTTAGTAGTAACTACTAAGGATGAGCCATGACAGATTGGCAATGATGTCAATGGTTGACATGTGAGTATTACCACAGTTACTGTCATGTAATATGGTTCAAGTATGCGCTTCAGAGTGTCCAACTGAAGTGGTAACCATGTAGAACATCTGTCATGATCATCATTGGTAATATGTCATCCCAATTGGGCCACAAATGTCAAAATATGCATGTAGTGATGTTTACATATGTCTCTTTTGAGTTGTACTATAGTTGTATTATTGTATGATGATTATTCTGTTTGCCATACAGGTTTTATATTCTACTATTCATGTTTATAATTATGATTATAGTAGTTTAAGGTGGATTTGCTACTAGAAGGAGTAAAGTCACAGGACTTTGGCTGAGGTAGCCTATGTTATTTTACATGTAGAATCAGAATATTAAATAATATTCTATTATTTATATGTTTTATATTTCTCTCTTTATGGGGTAAAGAGTAACAATGTCTCTTTTATTGTTGTTTTGTAATAATGTCTCTTTCATTATTATATGTTTATATGTTTTTGTTCAGGTTGTCTCTGACATAGTAGCAAGCTGACACCAAGAGACATTTTCCCCAACAGGTATATTATCAACTTGAAGATACTTAATTGCTCTTGCTGTAGAAACAGGAGAAAAAATCAGACAAGCTGATTTTGTAACAGCATACCTCAATGCTACTTTAGAAGAGGATGAAAATGTTTATATGTGCATTCCAGAAGGATTTAAAGAATGGTTGATTGAAACCAAGCCAGAAACCCTTAGAAAACAAAATATAGATAACTTCTCAAGGGGGGGTAATAATGATTACATCATGAAGCTCAAGAAGTCACTATATGGTTTGAAGCAATCAGCAAGATCATGGTATAATACCATGTCCAGCTGGTTAGAAAATAAGGGATTTCAGATAAGTGAAGCAGACCCATGCCTATTCATTAAAAATGGCACAATATTATTTGTATGGGTAGATGACATAATTGTCATAGGACCAGAAAAAGAAGATTTGTTAAAAATCATTAAAAAGGACTTTAAAATTAAAGATCTGGGAAAAGCACAACATGTTCTGGGAATGAAGATCTCTCACAAGCCAAATGGATCAATTAGAGTTGACCAAGAGCATTATGTCAAAGGATTATTGACTACATATAATATGGAAGATGCAAAAACATTTGGAACTCCTATGCAATCTAATATCAATTTGGAAAAGGCAACAGAAGAAGAGATAATAGAGTTCAGTAGATCTGGACATGATTATAGAGCAGCAATAGGATGTTTAAATTACCTATCACAATGCACCAGACCAGATATTACCTATACAGTAGGAATATTATCTCAGTTCTTAGAAAATCCAGGGCTGAAGCATTGGCATGCCTTCAAGAGATGCCTGAGATATTTAAAAGTAAACTCAAAGCTTAGGTCTTGAATATGTTAAGAGTCAAAATTTCAATCTTGCAGGATATACTGATGCCAGTTGGGCTGAAAATGATTTGAAACAATCCACAAGTGGTTTTACCTATTTTCTGGGAAAGAATCTTATATCCTGGAGATACAAGAAGATTAAGTCTATCCTCTAAAGAATCAGAATATAGAGCATACATATCTGCTGCACAAGAATCAAAATGGATCAGAAAGATGTTGGAAGATACTTATAAAGTACATGTCATGAGCCGTATTGCGGGCCTGCCCGCACCAAAGCCCGCACCACATGTAGATAGTCTATCACGCACATGTCACAGACAGACCACTATATAGTCTGTCAGGACCAGGATCCACATCTCTTCCTCATCCTACAATCTACATTATAGGATCCCGAAACCCCAGAAACCCCAGAACCCCAGAGCCTTCCTCTCCACAGATCAGACCATAACATATTGCAGGATCTAACACCACGGAGACAAAGGCAAGAAACCAACACCCAGACACCTGAACAAAACCAGAAAGACAACCCCAACGATCCCAACTCCACCCGCACCCAAAAGATGGACGAAGTAGAGCAACTCCGACGACAGCTTGAGGAGATGACTCAAGAAAGGGAGAACAAACGATCCCGCCAAAGAGCGGCCAAAGCACAACGGGACCAACCATCCCGACCAACCGTTTCCACCCCAACCCGTGGACCAAAGATCGCATGTCCCAACAAGTTCAATGGTGAACGCGGGACAAAGGCAGAAACGTTCACCCGCCAAGTGGCGATTTATACATGGGTCAACAGCGCCATGTTCCCTGACGACAGGAAAAAGCTGTTATTCGCCGCTTCCTACCTTACCGGACCCGCCGCCGTGTGGTCCGCCCCGTACATCGACCTAGTCACGGAAGGGGAGGACTTCTCGTACGACGGGTGGACAAAGGATTTTGGAACAATGTATTTTGACTCCGAGAAGAAAGGAAAGGCGGAACAGGTGTTACGAGCGCTACGACAGACAAGGACAGTGGCCGACTACACCCACACATTCCTCACCCACGCTACTGCCACCGGATGGGAAGTCCCGACCCTCATCAGCCAATACCGGCAGGGCTTAAAACGGGACATTTGGACGGCTCTAGTACTGTCCCGCACCACTTTCACCACTGTCAATGAGGCAGCGGGTCTAGCCATGGAGCTTGATTCGGAGATGCACGGGGCGGAAACGACCACTGGATTTGCAAAGACTCAGCCAGATCCCGACGCCATGGACACATCTGCGATCAGCGGCCGACTGTCCAAGGACGAGAAGGCCTGCATGATGCGGGAAGGACTTTGCTTCCGCTGCAGGACACGAGGGCATATCTCTCGGGAGCTTCCAAACAAGAAAGGGAAAGGACGGACACCTGCCTCAGTCTCCCCACTCGAGGACCAGATCCGACAGCTAGCCGATGGATTGGCGGCGCTTCAAACAGAGGGACAGGCGGACAAGGTGAACAAGGGACGGGCCGATAAGTCAAAAAATGGAGACGCTCGGGAATGAAGGTTGTGCCCTTCCTGAGCGTAGTGGAGTTGTCATGCAGTATTGGTGCTAGTCAGACATTACATGTAATTGGAATTGATCCCCAATGTTTCCTTTCATGCACCATCGCAACTCCCAGAGCCACACCCCAAACCCCCTATCCCCCCCTATCCTTCCTCATAGACTCTGGAGCAACCCACGACTTTCTGAGTGAATCGTACGCATCCCGATGGGGACTCCTTGAGGCCGCTTCGGCCTCCGGGCGAACCGTCTTCGGATTTGACAGGTCCGCAAGCAGAGCAACCCATGAGATAGACCTAATGTTGAACGACGAACCCCGCCCGTCCCAATTCATCATTACACGACTGAAAGACTTGTATGATGGGATCCTAGGGATGCCCTGGATCCGCCGATATGGACACCAAATCAATTGGACAAACTGTACCCTATGGACCCCGGACATTGCGGCCGCTTCGGCTGTTTCCTCTATTCCAAAAAACACCCCAACCGGCAAGTCGGGGAAAGCTAGGAAGATTGAAAAGGGTGTGTGTGTTTTGAACACAATAACGCCCCCGCAATGTGAGTTCGATATCCCTATCCCCCACATCATTCCCGAAACGGCTGGCAAGCTTGTACACCCTGTAGATAGACCCCAGAACCCCACATGGAATCCCGAAACCCCACACCCCAACCACGTACCCGATGAAACTGTATCCAATCAAACTAGTGCTACTGCGGCAGCAGTATCGTCCTACCTGCCAACATCCCCGCAGAAGGTCGAAAGGCCCATGGGGAAAGCTAGGATTAGGGACGAGGGGGTGTGTGCTTTTAGCACAATAACACCCCCGCAATGTGAGTCTGATAGATCTCCCCCGCATTTGAATCCCAAAAAAGCTGGCAAGCCTCTTTCCCCCCTAGGAAATACCCCTGCAGAGATCAGCACGGCCAAAACATCGTGGTCAACATCGGCCCGATTGGCAGCAAAAGAGAAAGCCACGACTGCGGAGCGGACTACGGAAGAATTAGTACCGCGGTGCTACCACCAACACCTTGACATGTTCCGGAAATCAAGCGCCATGAGACTTCCCCCGCGAAGAAAGTATGACTTCCGCATAGATTTGATCCCAGGAGCCACCCCACAGGCCAGAAGAATCATCCCGCTATCCCCAGAAGAGAACCAGGCACTTGATATTATGATTGCCAAAGGACTGACGAGCAGGACCATGCAACGGACCACGTCCCCGATTCCAGTACTGTTCACTGGAAAGAAGGATGGAAACCTGCGACCCTGTTTTGACTACAGGAGACTCAACGCGGTAACGGTGAAGAACAAGTACCCGCTCCCACTGACAATGGACTTAGTTGACAGCCTTTTGGATGCGGACACATTCACAAAGCTCAACCTCCGCAACGCATATGGAAACCTCAGAGTTGCGGAAGGCGACGAAGATAAGCTGGCTTTCATCTGCAGGGCAGGACAATTTGCCCCGCTTACCATGCCCTTTGGTCCCACGGGAGCGCCAGGATACTTCCAATACTTCATGCAAGACATCCTCCTTGGACGGATTGGGAAAGACACCGCTGCATACCTAGATGACATCATGATCTACACGCGGAAAGGGTTGGACCATGCGGAAGCGGTGGGCAGTATACTGGACACATGGAGCAAGCACCAATTGTGGCTGAAACCCGAAAAGTGTGAATTTTCAAGGCCGGAAGTAGAATACCTAGGATTATTAATATCATGCAACCAGATCAGAATGGACCCCGCAAAGGTACAAGCAGTAACCAACTGGCCCGCACCGAAGAATGTCACCGAACTTCAACGATTCATTGGATTTGCTAATTTTTACCGCCGATTCATCGACCATTTCTCAGGAAAGACCAGACCGCTCCACAACCTGAAAAGAGAAGAAACCCCCTTTGTGTGGGACGCCAAGTGCAACTCCGCGTTTGAATCCCTCAAAACCGCCTTCACATCCGCTCCAATCCTGAAAATTGCGGACCCGTACAAACCGTTTGTCCTTGAATGTGATTGCTCCGATTTTGCGCTTGGCGCGGTACTGTCCCAGGTTTGCACCAAGGACCAGGAACTTCACCCAGTAGCTTACCTGTCCCAATCCCTAGTACAGGCGGAACGCAACTATGAGATCTTTGACAAAGAGTTACTGGCTATTGTGGCTGCCTTCAAAGAGTGGCCGCAATACCTGGAGGGGAACCCACACCGCTTGACGGCAATTGTATACACCAATCACCGTAATTTGGAAAGCTTCATGACAACCAAGCAGCTCACGAGAAGACATGCAAGATGGGCGGAGACCATGGGATGTTTTGACTTTGAGATCATATTCCGACCAGGACGCCAATCGACAAAACCCAATGCCCTATCCCGCAGACCGGACCTCGCCCCAGCACCGGGAGAAAAGCTGACCTTTGGTCAGCTTTTGAAGCCAGGTAACATCACAGAGCGGACGTTTGAGGAGCTTGCGGAATGTGCGGAATTGGACAGCTGGTTTCTGGACGAATCAATTCAAATGGAAGACGGGGAACATTGGTTTGAGGTGGACGTGATGGGGACTGATTTGGAAGATGCGGGAACGGACGACCTAGCATTATCTGACGCCGAAATCATTGCCAGGATTAGAGAACTGACCCCACATGACCCAAAATTGGATGACTGGATTAAGCTGTTACAGAAACCGACAGGGGACCACAACAGGTATGCGGAAGCCGACGGGGTACTCTATGACAAGGGACGGATAGTGGTACCAGCGGACTCGGCATTGCGGACGATGATCCTCAAAAGTCAACACGACACAAAGTCCGCAGGCTACCCAGGCAGATCCCGCACGTTGGCATTAGTACGGAGAAGTTTTGTGTGGAATGGAATGAAGAGATTTGTCAACCAGTACATAGACGGCTGTTATTCATGCCAAAGAGTCAAATCTAGCACTCGACGGCCGTTCGGAACATTAGAACCCCTCCCGATCCCCGCAGGCCCATGGACGGACATTAGCTATGATTTGATCACTGATCTCCCTGAATCCCGCTTGAGTGACAGCATACTAACAGTAGTAGACCGACTGACCAAGATGGCCCACTTCATTCCATGCAAGAAAACCATGAACGCGGAGCAACTAGCGGAACTGATGGCAGAACATGTATGGAAACTCCATGGAACCCCCAAGACAATTGTCTCAGACCGGGGAATTATTTTTTATCTCCCAAATCACACGTGAATTGAGCTCCCGCATGGGGATTAGAATACAGCCATCCACAGCGTACCACCCAAGGACAGATGGACAATCCAAAATCGCCAACAAAGCAGTCGAGTAATACCTGCGGCACTTTGTTTGCTACCAACAGAACAATTGGGCCCCACTCCTCCCAATGGCCGGATTTGCTTACAACAACAACAACCACACATCAACAGGAGTTTCCCCGTTCAAAGCCAACTACGGATTCAACCCGGCATATAGCGGAACCCCCTCAACAGAACAATGCATCCCCACAGTAGAGGACCGACTCCGCAAACTTGCGGAGGTCCAAGGAGAACTCAAGCATTGCTTAGAAGAGGCGCAAGAAACAATGAAAGGCCAATTTGACAAGAAAACAAGGGAAACACCGGAATGGGAGGTAGGGGACGAAGTATGGCTAGACGGACGCAACATTTCAACGACCCACCCCAGCCCAAAATTGGAACATAGATGGCTGGGACCTTTCTCTATCTGTAACAGAATCTCAAGATCCGCGTATAAGCTAACACTCCCTATATCTATGCAGGGGCTACACCCCGTATTTCACGTATCAATACTCCGCAAACACAGACCCGACAAAATTGCGGAACGACGGAGGGAAGACCCGGAACCAATTACAGCGGAAGGCGGGGATGAGTGGGAAGTTGAAGAGGTACTGGACTGTAGAAGAAGACGCGGGAAGACCCAATACCTGGTCAGCTGGAAGGGATTTGGAACGGAAGACAACTCATGGGAACCGATGGAGAACTTGAAGAATTGCAAAGAATTAGTAGCGGGATTTAACTCAAAATTTCCAGACGCAGCGGGTATTCATTGGCGGAGGCGGAGAAGGAAGTGAGGAACAAAATTGATAAGAGGTGGAATTTTTTTCTTTTTTCTTGATTGGCGAACGAGTGGAGGATTTAGCATCAAAAGGGGGATAATGTCATGAGCCGTATTGCGGGCCTGCCCGCACCAAAGCCCGCTCCACATGTAGATAGTCTATCACGCACATGTCACAGAAAGACCACTATATAGTCTGTCAGGACGAGGATCCACATCTCTTCCTCATCCTGCAATCTACATTATAGGATCCCAAAACCCCAGAAACCCCAGAACCCCAGAGCCTTCCTCTCCACAGATCAGACCATAACAGTACACACATATGGGATACTATTCTCAGATAATCAAAGAGCCATTAACTTAGCCAGTAACCCAGTTTTTCATTCAAGGACAAAACATACAGATCTACATTACAACTATATCAGGGAAGCTGTACAATACAAAGAAATTGTGTTGGAATATATTCCAACAGCTGACATGACAGCTGACATAATGACTAAAGCTTTAGATAAAGTTAAACATATAAAATTCAGTATCAGCCTTAGCTTATCACCTCCTACAGGATTAAGGGGGGGTGTTGAAGGTGTAATCCCTGTAGAAGGGAATACAAGCAGCAATGGCATCAGCAGTGATGGGCATGCTGCCACACCCGCTGAGCATGGTGTATCAGAATGCAATAACAGAAGTAATTCACCGGAGGACTGGTGCATTCCTGTAAAAAGAAGAAAAGTATAATTAAAAGGAAACGCTCTTGGAGCTTTCCCATTCAGAATGTCTGCTGCTTGGCTATTTGCTCAGCATTCATTTTTTATAAATACTAGTTTCTTTTCCCCATTTTTTTGTCTTATTCATTCCATCATCTCATCTTATCCACTCACTTATATACACACATACACACATACCAACTACACTTTATTCTTTATTCTATATTCTATATTCTATATTATAAATACAAACAAATAAAATACTTAATAATAATACCCCACCAACAGCAGACGGCCAAGACAATTCGTTTGTTGTCAAAGGCAACGAGGAACCTGTATGGAGAGAGATGATTTTGGAATCAGCTGGCAGTCTGGAATGATATTTATATGAAACAATCATTCCAGACTGCTTACAAGATTGTTTGATTTGGCCGGTCGTTTGTTGTAGACGGCCAAGACAAATCAATTGTTCTTTGTAGAGGGCCAAGAGAAGGTTTACAGACCAGCAGCCTTTTTGGTTGTTTGTGGTAGACGGCCAAGATGAATCCAGTTTGATTTAGTTGGTTGTTTGTTTTTGACAGCCAAGACAAATTGATTGTTTGGTCTACACGGCCAAGAGAGGATTTCAGCTTGTCGGTCTTTTGTTGAAGACAGCCAAGACAATTAATTCAGTTTCAGCTTGTTGGTTGTTTGTTGAAGAAGTCCAAGAAAACTTGTTTGTTGTAGATGGCAAAGAGGAACCTGTAGGGAGAGAGATAATTGTGGAATCAGCTGGCAGTCTGGAATGATATGTATATCGAACAATTGTTCCAGACTGCTTACAAGATTGTTTGATTTGGCCAGTTGTTTGTTGTAGACGGCTAAGACAAATTGATCGTTTGGTGTACATGGCCAAGAGACAATCCGGTTGTTTGTTGTAGACGGCCAAGATGAATTCAGGATAGTTGTTTTGTTTTTTTTGACTGTTTGTTTCACTTGGGCTAGTCCTGGGCAGTCCTTTGGAGACAAGGAGTACAATCCAAGTTGGCTGGTCAATTGGCTCACAGCCTGTCTTACACCAATTCCAAAACAATGGAAATAAACCCAAGACAGGGGGAACTATACCTATTTGTCAAAGGGGTCAATAACATGCTATTTGAGCGGCTGGCTTCTGGGCAGGAAGCCATTAGAAAACAGATTGATGCTCAACTCAAAATGTTTGCGACTGATGGTCTTAGAACCCTTTGCCTTGCATATTGTAAACTTGACTGGGCGCAAATAGAGGGATGGTCTTTGAAATATAGCCAGGCTCTTGGTCAACTGGGCGAGGCTCCAGAGAGCTTGGTATAATCTGTTTGGGATGAGCTGGAGAATAATCTCATCCTCCTCGTAGCAACCGTAATCAAAGATACGCTTCAGGACGGCATCCCAGAAGCAGCTTCTGATTTGAAATGGGCAGGTATCAAGGTTTGGGTAGCAACCGGTGATATATTGGAAACAGCTGTTGGTAGGTCATTGAGCTTGATTCATTCTTATCTGGAAAGATAATTGACTACAGAGGTACAATGTTGGTTACTATACACAGACCAAAACCGCTCAACAGTCTAGACAAAACGTTTAGGTTATACCAAGCGCACGCTGTATCGGTACTATCAGTATTTAACTGTAGTGGTTGAATCTTTGCCGGTAAATTTTCAGATCTGCTGAAGCATGAGATGTTTATTGGATGTGTCTGGTTGTTGTGCTTGATTTCAAGCTATTCTTGATTAGCCAATTGTTAGGATACATGTAGTAGTCAATCTAGACCACATCGTTTGGCTGGGGGCCTTGGTTGGCTTTGCGTATGGGAACATGTACGGTCAGTGTTGGTACTCTGTAAATGGTTGCATTGTGGTTCAGAACTTTGGCTGAAGTATTCTGAGATCAAGTTTACTGAAAACAATATATTGGGCCTTATCCCACCAGGAGAAAATTGGAGTCACTTGATGACATGTGACATGAAGCCAGCTCCAACAAGCTACCCACCATCTACCCACCATCTACCCACTCAAACACAGCTGTGGTCTAGCCTGAGCTCCGCTTTTCCTCAGATTTGGCCCAGGCCCAGCTGTTCCTCAGCTTTGGCCCAGGCCCAGCTGGTCCTCAGCTTTGGCCCAGGCCCAGCTGGTCCTCAGCTTTGGCCCAGGCCCAGCTGGTCCTCAGCTTTGGCCCAGGCCCAGCTGTTCTTCAGCATTTGGCCCAGGCCCAGCTGTTCCTCAGCTATGGCCTAGGCCCAGCTGTTCCTCAGCTATGGCCTAGGCCCAGCTGTTCCTCAGCTGCTTGCTCTGATTGCAAGAGCAATCCTAAATACATACACTCTCCTATGGTGCCATGGATCTAAAGGTCAAACAGACTGCATAAGCCCTTCACCTCTTTTCAACTCCCTCTCTCGCCTCGATTGATTGGCTTACCTAACCCTTGCTCTCAAGTGACGACCCGCTATCTCATCAGGATGATCAATTACGTCTCGAACAGGACGTCATCTCACCACTAGCTGATCGTGGGAAACTGTGGTGCTTCTCCGTCGACGTTTGCCAACAATCATCGCCAAGGCTCCGCCACCAAACCTACTGGGCCCCGAGATTGTAGAGCCGTGCTACATTGACAAGACGGCAATCATTGACCCATTGGCCAAAATTGGCCCCAACGTCTCTATCGGCGCCAACGTCAGGATCAGATTTGGCGTGCAGGTCAAAGACTCGATTGTCCTTGACAACAGCGTGCTCGAAGTAAGCCCCTCCGCTAAAACTTCTTCTGCTAGAAAGACAAGTCTGCTGATCTTCTCAAGAACTTCTTCCATTCGTTTTATATAGCAAAACAGTTGTGTCATGCACTTGATCCTCAGCGAAGATACCAAGATCGGTCCGTGTGCCCGAGTCAAAGGTTGCCCAAACACCAGCGACGTCAATGCCCACAAATTCACCATCTCAGTCTTGGGTAAGCAATCATCTTTTTTTTTCCCCTCATCCTGTCAACAAAATGAACCACAGCCTGTCTGACAATCTGCTCTATTCTTTGAACGCTCTCTCCACGTCTAATCATAGCCAAAGATGTTGAGGTCAAAAGCGAGGTGCACGTCAGAAGCTGTATTGTCTTGCCTCACAAAACCTTGACCAGATCGTTTGCCAACGAGGTCTTGTTATGATCTCCCTTTCACATATCCATTCCTGGACATTTTTCAACAAAATAAATCAACCTACCTCTCTATCCTCTCTTCTCATGTGTAGATAATATTAAAAAATAATAAGATATGCTCATACGGTAAATTATTTAAGCTGTATAAGGTGTGACCAAAGTTATTTTAAGTGTTTTCGATTTGATGGTAGGTAGATGTAGGCTTTGAGAAGGGGAAACTGGACCCAAAGAGTGAAGCTTAAATTCGATCTAATCCTAACTTTTTTGCTTCTCCGTAAATGAAACAAAGGCTCAATCACACAGTCTTGACAAATCAACCTTTGGACAATCTGTATTTTTCTTCTATTGATTTACGCTTGACGGGTGGTCCCCGCGAGCACTTGCTTGCAATAGTTTCTGAAGACTGCCTAGATGACCCATGTCCACAACTCATTAAAACTTCAAGCATTACTTTGAAATGCTGCAAATTTGATGAAAGAATCACTCAATTCTTTCATGAAACTTCCTAATGAGAGGAATATGTCATTGGGAAACCTTTGTTGTATTTGCAGGATTAGCAAAGGGAAAAGGCCATTGTGGTAGCATATGTAATATGTAATCCCTTTGTCCTTGACTGTGACTCCAAAGTTGAGGACAAAGAAGCAATGGCTCCAAGGTACCTTAAAGCAAGCCATCCAAGACTTGCAATAATATCATCATCTGTTCACCTCACCATATTTATATATTTATTACATATTCAAACTACCTACCATGAAGAATACTTGCCGTGATCCATGTGCTATTTTCTTTGAAGATATTCCCACTTTGAACTGGTTTATCCTACCAAGTGCTGCTGATAAGTCCCATGACTTCCATAGGTCTTGCATCAAGCTTAGTTTGTTAATCATCCTTTATACATTCCATTTAAACTGATTTCTTGGTTTGTCTTTCCTGTGTAGCTGTGGTTTAATCAAGAGAGAACTCAACATTTCAAACCAAGCTGTGCTTTCTGCCACACCAAGTATCCTTATTCTTGGCACAAAGTCTTTACTCGGATGCGCAACCCACATAGACAACATGGCCTTTGGATCTATTCAAGACCTCCAACAAATGCTCGCCGATATTCACATGCCCACCGATTCACTTCGCCATATTTGTCTACTCAAACTGACCCACTAAACAGTCCACATACCAATCAATCTATAAACTCCACTGCTCACTTACACCCCACAGCCAAAACATCCATTATATCCAACACTGTCTTTATCCCCAATCCAGCTCCTCACCATCCAAGCCCACCAATCACAACCACTCCAATAAAGCATAAATACCAAAAGAGGAATATTACATACTGGAAGAAATTTAGTACTTGGAGCAATTAGATGGATGGTTCTATAAATCAAAACTCAAATTTCTTGTGAATATCATTACTTCTCTGCCCAATCACTCTAGCCTACTTCACTCTTTTTATTTTTTTGACAATCATTTTTTAAAACTCAAATTTCTTGTGAATATTACTATTTCTCTGTATATTTCAATTTTACAGACCAATCACTATCACTCTAGCCTACTTGGTATTTTTATTTTTTGACATTGTAAATATTTTTTGACATTGTAAATACTGTTGCAGAAACGATGCGGCCATGTGTCACTTGCTCTGTTTGCTGCCCCAGTTGTTTTGCCTTGTATCAAGCACCAGCAAAAGAGAAAATTGACAAATCAAAGAAGTTGTCTGCCTTGTGTTGCGACACCTCCAATGAATTGCTTTTTGCTCTGCTCAACGAAATGCCACGGTTTCAGAAATACAATAGCCAGCATCATTCTGATATTGCCAATGCTGACATGAGCAACTGATCGGCTCCATCAAGAGTGGCTTGGCGCTCATATTGCCGGAACGGCAAAAGCTATCAGCACTAGTCAATGGTATTAAGCCTATCGAGCGATCTCTTTCACGTATTTTAAGCTTGCTAGATTCCACAGCTTTTTGCACATCAAACATCACCGGCAACCAGTTGCGGGACGTTAGCAAAAAAATTGTTCAGCACCAGAAGCTTTGCGTGAACGCAATTGAGGAGGCTTCGACATCTATTGCCCAGCTCAATGATCGACGGCAAGGCCCCAGCCCCAGCTCGACGGGCATCAGTCATGTTCTGCAGGAAATGATTGTAACCGTCGCCCAGAACAAATCTCTTTGAAAACCTAACTAAATCCTCTAGCCCCATCTTACGCTACTAAAACCACAAGAAGCTGAAGCTCTGCAAAAAATCAATGCCACAATGAGAGCAATTACCAATCAATTGCAGTTGTTGGCTCTGGAACTTCCTGACTACTCCTTTGTGCTTTTGCCCCTTGCGCGACAGCTGAGCCATTATCAGAACACCATTCATTGGAGTATCTCTCACCTGCAGGTCCAATCGGTGGGAATTTTGAAGGATTAGTTCAATCTGTCGCTGATGGGCTCAGGAGGAAGATGTACACATTTGTTGGCCTCTATGGGTGACACCCTCAAGCTTATGTGATTTGGCTTGGCAGCCTAGCTCGGTGCATTTGGATTGGCATGATTGATGTGGTGACAGCTAGAACCTGAAAGAGAATGAGGTTGATAGAATAAATTAGATCAAATGAACACAACAGATAGCTAGTGATTCAAGAGTTTGGGGTACTTACCTAGCAATTCAGGATTTTGGGATACTAGGTCCAATTTGGTTGCTGTTTTACACCGCTTGGCGTTGGCAGCAATCACCAACTTGTGGGGAGCTCAGTGCTGCAGGGCCGACGAGAGGACCGGGGCCCCCTGAAGATGATTGCAGCTTGGCCTCTTGGAGTGATCTCAAGACCCACACACAACCAAGTCACATTTTTTGTTTACTTGGTGTTTTGTATACATATATATATATAAAACAATTTTTTTCCATCTGTCCGTCTTTCTGGCCTTGTGACCCAGGTCATATTTGTTTTTAGCTTTTTTTTTAAAAACACTAATTTAGGTTTTGTCCATCTTTCCATCTGGCCTTGTGACCCAAGTCACATTATTTTTTATTTTTTTTTATCTATTTTTTTAAAAAAAATGTGTTTTTTGTCCATCAGTTCAATTATATAGCCTTTTCACTCCATCAGAATAGCCTTTGGGAGAATGATGGGAACAAAATTTGGCCAATGAATAATGCATGCCTTGTCAATACTTTGTTTACCTCTGCCTTCAAATTAATATTACTTGTTTCAATCAAAATGGAAAAAAATTGACATCAAATGACTGTTGATCAAAGATAATTTTAATTATTTCCCCAGTAAGAGAAGATAAGATGAAGTTTGAAAATATGAGGGATTCAGATAAGGTGGAAGAAGTAGGTTACTCAAAATAGCAGAGCAAAAGAAATAGAACTTTGTGATGTGATTGATCTCAAAGGAAAAAACGAAGATTATAATAAAAACAGATGAGATTAAAAAAACACTGTAAAGTCTTAATTTATCAATTCAACAGGGAACCAGAACCTTTGTGATGTGATTGATCTCAAAGGAAAACAAGAAGATCATATTAAAAATAGATGAGATGAATAAAAACACTGTAAAATGTTAATTTATCAAGTCAACAGGGAACCAATATTTTCAGCCCTAGAGATACTCCAGAGTATCCTAAAGACTGACTTTGATGTAAAAAATAATACAATATTGTATTAATAATAATATATCCTAGAATATTATTACAAGAATCAACTTTTCATACAAAATTAGGTAGGGTACCTCACTCAAACCACCACCAAATTCCAAATCCTTTTATTAATTTACCATATCTCAGAAGGTACTTAGTAGGAGATGGAATAACCGCAAAAAAATATAGATTATAAATTATTGTAATAAAAGCTGAGAGACAATAAAATTATGCACATAATTATAAAAACTTAAAGTTATGCTAATAAGAAGGAAATTACATAAGTGCGCGGTAATTTCCCAGTATTATTCTATTATTAGATTTGTCCCATGATGTGATTGGTTATGCATACATTTCATGAGGTCATGGGGAAATAGAAAAAACTGTACTCAATATCATACAATTCCCATTACATCACAGTGCATTTGAATTGTAATACATTCGAGTAGAATTTAACATAATATTCTAGAACTTTCCACAAAGGATCTCTAGAATATAAAAGGAGGCAATTCTTGGCCTAGGATTGGTTCCTCAGCATATTCCCCCAGTACCACATTAGTAATTACTCTGAATATTCTCCTCCTACTATTAGAGTAGTGTCTCCCCTTTTATCCAACCCAATCTTTTATTACTGGAATTAGTCTCAAGTTACCTTAGAATTCCCCATCTTTTGGCCTTGATCTATTCCATATAAAGCAGTTGCTGCTACCTCTGACAGTAGCCAATCAGCTTAAGTGCTTGCCAGCTGCTTAATAGCAAGTTTTATTGCTATATCTTACCCAAAAAGACAAAGAATAGCCAAACCTACACAGTTCAATATTGGTCTTCTCCAATTGCGTGATTTTTATATCAAATCTACAATTATAAGGAGTTTAAGGTTTTCCTCTGTGCATAGTTTGGACACTATAGGGAGAATAAAATTACATATTTATTCAGATAACCTTTAAGCACAGTGACAGTACCTGGTTTATTTATAAAATTAAGCCAGTGGTTCATACACATAGCTGACAAATATTAACTGGAAAATTTTTGTTAGAAGAGATATCTTCACTTGCATTGGTACAGGCTCAGTGTAGTGCATCACAATAATTTTTTTCACAATTTCTGCCTGCCTGGCTAAGTTAAATTCAACCAAAAGAAAGTGCTTTTAGAACAGAATTGATTTTATTTTTTGAGTATTTGCCCTTGTCTTGATGAAGTTCAACTTTCAACTCACCCAGATGCTCTGTTGCCACTTGATGAATTTTGAAAAAGTTGGCCATCCAACCGATCCCTTTCCTTCATTTTCTTTTGCTAAATCAGGGGCAAGAGGGATAATCCGGAAATAAAGAATTAATAACTAAGAGTAAGATGTTACTTACATAGCAAGCACCTTGGCTTCTCTCTCATTTTGTCAGCCTCCCTGATGCCAAGGACAAGTCCTTCTAGCTACAGGTGGTGCAAGGATAGATGGAAAGAGTATATAAACTCTGGGTAAGGTACAAAGTTACAATTCCCAAAAGATATGGGGGAATTGTGACGTAAAAATTGAGAGGAAAATGGGTTAATAATTATATTAAATAAATTTAATATAATTAAAAACCAGAGGGGCCTGATAAATCAGGGGTGGTTTAGATCCCTCTAAGGTATCTTACAAATAAATGCAGAGGATTTAGGTACCTGGAACACTGGGGCCTGTTGGAACAGGGGTGGTTTAATCCCAGGAATGGAAATGGGGGAATATCTTCAAGAAAAAGGGTTATTACTTACTAGTAATAAACCTTGAGGGATCTTGGGGATATTATGGGTGAAACTGGACAGTTTGAAGCGCTTGGATGGATGGATGGTGGAGCTTGATGGGCACTGTGAAGTTGTTGGGGAAGACAGGGCTAAAGAATAACTACTAAGAAGCTTACCAGACTGTGTTATAAAGATGTATATATCTAATAAGAAGTGGGTAAGGTGGTTAGTGGGTATTGGGAAGCATGAGGAGCCTTCTTTGGGCGGTTGAAGAGCTCCTTAAATAGTCTTGAGTTCCCTCTGGGGACCCTGTAGGTGTTATTGGCCAACTTGTGGGATCTTTGGACCACATTTTGGCCATCTTTGCTTTCTTGGTGACGCTTCAGCAGCCCCTGCTTTGAATACACGTCACCAATTGATTTTATTATGATATTTATTATTTATTTATTCATTTATATTGAGGTACAGTCTGTAGTACATTAGTACTATTAATACTAGTGGCTTATGAGTATTTATAATAAGCCACAGTATTGTCTGTACTGTTTGTTTATTCAATATGTTTTATTTAAATGTATTAATTATTAATATCATCCAATATAATTAATTATGTAGTCCCCAGTAATCTTTATTACATATGTAACATATGTAATGAGGTTACTGGGGCGTGTTTTTATGGATTTGGGGGTACCTGAGTGACTGTGGAGTCCGCGTGCCAAGCTGGGAGCCTGTAAGGGGCTTGTTGCTTGCGCGGGGGCTTATATCCCAACTTTGACGCGGGCTCTCAGTCACGCGGGTTGAACTTGAGGTTCTGCGGACTGCGGTACGCGGGGTTTGAGTAAAACACGGTGTATTTACACTATCTCCCCTAATTTACACAACACCTCATTTCCGTGACTGGAAATGGGGTTTAAGCATATGTATATATATATATAAGCATAAATTGATGCAAGTTCCTTTTTATTAAAGGTACTTGCTAATTATTCTTTGCTAATTTACATAGTGAAGGAGTGAGAATTAGGGGTACCTGTGAGTGAGGTACCCTAGGTTAAATTTAGTGTAGATTCAGAATATCAAATAATATTCTAAATATTATTTGATATTCTATTTTTTTATAACAATTTTTGTGGTAAACTTGTGACAGGTTGCTCTGTCATAGTAGCAAGCTGACACATTTAATGTTTTTCAGGGCTGTGTTTCCAGTCTCCCAAGGGTCCATAATGTGCTGATTCATATTGTTACACACCAATAGGCCATTTGCATTAATTTTTGTGGCCTGTTTTAATTTAATAGAGTGAGGCTACAGATTTGTTGGCTTGAGTTCTGCTGTGCTCTGCTTTTGACTGAGTGAATTATGGATTGATCTCTCCTGCAACATTGTGATCCTCTTCTTCTATTTCTTCTGGAATTCCAGATCTTGGAAGACCAATCACTTTCCACCTTTGTCAAGCCACTTTGAATTTATTTGGTACTTTTGATATAACATAAGATGGTGGATTAAAATTCTAGAAAAGAATTCTTTATGGAATTTAAATGTTTCCATGTCATTTGGAACACCAATTCAGTCATCATATCAGGTTTATTTCTCAAGTTTGGAGCCACATTGAAGTGATAATGAGCTTGTTTGTATGTATGGTGTCATGTACCCTCTGACTCAAGCACTTGCTGATATCAGGAGACAAACCATACCTCCAAACCGCATGATTGAGTAGATAAATATTTATTACATATTTATTTCATCCACATAGATACATAGCTCATTCCTTATCAGATCTCTGCCTTTTTATTTGCACTGTATGTACTTATTTCATCAGCTGATGTATTTTTGATCAAAGCTATCTTGTCAAAACTTATAGAAATTTGGTGAACTTTGAGTGAGCTCAAGACCCTTTTTGTTTTGCATTGTTTTTTATCTCCATTTTTGTGTAAAGTCCAATTTTTGTTGATTGGTCCATCTTTCTGGCCTAGTGGCCAGGTCACTTTTTTTTCTTTTTCTTTTGAGCAAGAAGGAATTAGATTTTGTCCATCTGTCCATTTTGCCGGCATTGTGACCCAAACCACATCTTTCTTTCTTTTCAAAATTGTTTTTTTAAGAAAAGAAAGAATAAACTGCAAATTTGAAGAAACCAGCAGATGTGATGGCTGAATTAGTAGTCCGAATGAAAAAGAAGAATTCTCATTCTACAAGCAGTTATGTTCTGAAACATAAATCCACTTTTTTATAAAGACAAGGTGACTTTCAAAGAAATATGTGATGCCAATGAGGCTCTGAAGAAGCAATAGTCCATTTCATTCAATTAATAAATTTTGATTAGTTATAATGTGTGAGCCTGGGTCTCTAAAGTGACAACAGGACACAAGAAATGGGGGGCAACAGTTGTATTTCAAGGGATAAAGAATACAACTGTTAGAGAAGAAGAGGGGAAAAGGGATAAGATTATGGATTGATCTGTGTTTCTAATAATCTGAGTGCTCTTTAATGATGATAATCAACAACTTGAAAAGTTGGATGAACTGTGCCAGAGTCTTTGAGAAGCAACAGTCTCTTCACACAATGGAAACGTGGAAGGTATCTGAGAAGACAAGTCTAATCAGCCCAGTTTTTTAGACTATGTCAAGCTGGATAGTCAAGGTTCTTTAGAGGGAAACCTATGTGGTTTTTTTCAAGGACAAACCACAGAAAAAGATTGAAGCAAAGCTGATTGATCTCTGAGGATGATTGAAGCTGATCTGATCTGATGATTGGTGCTTGGATTGATCTGATTTGATGAGGGATGAGGACAGGAAAGGGGAAAGAAAGAAGGGGAGACAGAGAAGGACTTCTGTCAGAAGATCAAGGTTCAAAAAGGGGACTGACTGACAATAATGTTGAGGTACTGGGTGAAAGAGGCCTTTGGTTGGTTAGAGTGGTGAGCTGTAACTTGGTGAATCCTTGGTGATCTGAGTTGGTGTTTCTGGGTGTCTGGAGGTTGTGTATCCTGCCTGCAACGGGGGATACACCAACTTCAAAAAATTTCAAGGTTTGCTTGTGTAATCTAACATTAAGATGTGGTTGACTGGCCTTGTTTCACTTGCCCAGCCAGCTGTAGCGTAGAATTGTTAATTTAATTACTCCATGAAGGAGTTGAGCAATTACAAAGTGTTCAGTGAACACTATGGTTTAATTTTAATGAAGAAACAGAATTTGAAGTCAAAAAAAGGTTTAAACCTCAGGGTAAAAAGATATAATGCATTTGGGACTGGTATTAAGATCATGAGTAATAAAGGCAGACTTTAGGTCAGCTGCACTGACTCTAAGGCTGACATAATGAATAGTATGAAGTACAGGAACAGGTGTATCAGGAAATAACTTTCTGGATGTGAATTTCCATGTGAAAGCTTGGTGTAGCATGATGCCATGTTTAAACCTGAAATAATTATAGAATCTGGTCTTGGTATGCTCTGATTGTTTCTGAAACTTTTTGGATTCAATCATGGGTCAGAAATAGATTTTTTCTGGGCGACGGTTACAATCATTTCCTGTAGAACATGACTGATGCCCGTTGAGCTGGGGCTGGGGCCTTGCCGTCAATCATTGAGCTGGGCAATAGACGTCAAAGCCTCCTCAATCGCGTTCACGCAAAGCTTCCGGTGCTGAACAATTTTTTTGCTAACGTCCCGCAACTGGTTGCTGGTGATGTTTGATGTGCAAAACGCTGTGGAATCTAGCAAGCTTAACATACGTGAAAGAGATCGCTTGATAGGCTTAATACCATTGACGAGTGCTGATAGCTTTTGCCGTTCCGGCAAGATGAGCGCCAAGCCACTCTCGATGGAGCCAATCAGTCGCTCATGTCAGCATTGGCAATATCAGAATGATGCTGGCTATTGTATTTCCGAAACCATTGCATTTCGTTGAGCAGAGCGAAAAGCAATTCATCGGAGGCGTTGGAACACAGCGTCACTTTGGGTAAACTTTCTGGGCCAAGCAATGGTTGACTCATGACCACTGCTGTGTCACGCTACGCCTCTCACTCTCAGCCAACCCCGGCTCAGCATTTCCATATGCATCGAACTTCGAATGCAACACTCAGTTTTGAACTTTCAAAGGACCAAATGCGTGACACCTAATCAACGGGAAACTCATCACAACTCATTACCCAATCCGGTCCCTGATTCAAAGATTCCCCTTTACGGCGATTCAACGGCTCTTCGACGCTTATCCAATAACCCTTACTCGGACTAGCTCGCATGCCTCGACTCTCAGCTTGGCGCTTAACCCTTTCAATCAAGCCTTGCACTTACCAATTACATCACCTGGGAATCTCTGTCTTGTATCTTCGAATTAATTGTCATATCATCGCTTATGCTTTCATTTGACTTTCTTTCAATCACTTGTGTAAATATAACTGCGAGTAAATACTTTCCTTACTCATCTTCACAAAAGCATCATGTCAATATTTGCCTATAAAAGCAACTGTACTTTCTTTACATTTCTTCTTTTCTTCACTTAATTAATATAACATTGTTTTACGTTACCTTTACTTAATCAGCCATCACCCTGATTACTTCAAGTCCTACCTGAGCCCAGTATTAGTCTATACTTCTCATCTTTGAAGTTAGTCTTGAATTTATCTTTGAGAATACTTCGACTCAAAGATATCCTCGAGTTGCTTCAAAGAATATCTTCGACTCATCCTCCAGTCCCCTTTGCGCTTCGATCAACCAAATCCCCATCTGTACGTTGGGTTGGTTGCATGACAGTATATTAATTAAGTCTTACAACAAGTTTATAGGTCTCTCTCCCTATCATATCTTGTTGCTTGACAGTCAACTTCTTCAACTGTTGATCTCTCTTGGTGATGAAACGTACACCAGTTCGAACTAGGTCACAAGGTCTGGCCAAACACTCCCTGGACCATGACATTGATCGACGCCGAGCCCCTGCGACTCCCATTGGCAATCGACCCTCGATAGAACAAATCCCTCCTTCGACTCGTAATCAGAAAGCGCCTATTGACCCACTTTGGCAACTTTCTGATTCGGAGGACTCTCTCACTTTCCAGGAACCGCTCAACCAAGGGCGACCTCGGCGACGGAACCCCTATCCTTTGCCACCTCAAAATCCTTCAGGTTCCAACGAACCCGAAAGGGCGGCCGATGAATCACCGACTTCAATGTTGGTATCCCTTATCAAGGCCCTGAAGACTGGAGGAGGTAATGGAACTCCCAAGTTCCGGACACCCGGAATGAAAGCTCCCGACAAATTCGACGGCGAGCAATCCTCGAAATTAAGAGGTTTTTTGCAATCCTGCAAAATTCTCTTTTCCAACGACCCGGCAACCTTCTCCCTCGATCGACAGAAGGTACTTTACGCTTCTTCATATCTCAGTGGCCGAGCTTCTCAATGGTTCAAGCCTTACCTCGAATTGCTGAACAACACCAAACCGGACTGCATCCTCAATAACTGGGAAAAGTTCAAACAACAATTGTTCACATTATTCGGAGATCCCAATGAAGTTTGCAATGCTGAGTTCGAACTCATCTCTCTTTTGATGAAGGAGAGCGGTAAAGCCTCAACCTACATTGCCCAGTTCCGAGTCTTACAATCTCATATCGACTGGAACGACGCGGCTCTTCTTTTTCATTTCCGAAAAGGCCTACCTTCTCGAATCACCGACCAGCTTGCGGTCAGTGGTCATCGACTCTCGGCACTCCAACATCTCATCTATTGCACTATCGAGTTGGACAACTGCTATCACGACCGATCTCAAACCAAAAAGACCGACTCAACTCTTTCGACGCAAGATCAATCCTCGAAGAAATCTTCGAATTCGACCTCAAAGAAGATCCACCCCGCAACGTCAAAACCTTTGACCTCAACCCCCCAACAAACTCGAACCAAGATTCCTCAAGAGATCTCCAAGGTGCTCAACACTGAAGGGGTCCTCAAGGCGGATGAAAAGGCAAGAAGGGAAAAGGAGGGACTTTGTATGTATTGCGGTGGAAAACATCAATTGGATGCTTGTACTAAAAGAGCAGCCCGTGAGGCAGCTAAGTTGTCAAGAAATTAATGAGTAGTTCTCTTATGATTTGCAAAGAAAACTACTTATCTTCTACCTTTCCGTGAGTCAACCTTTGAGCTTGTGAAACCACTGAGAGTGTTCCAAGTTTGAGATTTATTTTATTTGATTCTTCGAATCAACCATACAGGGTCCTTCTCAACTCTGGTGCTAATGTGTCTTTTATTAGTTCGACATTTGCCAAACAACAGTCCCTTCAGCTCACTGAGACATCAAGATTCCCGATCTTCTTGGTAAGTTCTTCGAAGGAACCCAGTTTCTGGGTTTTGAAGAAGGCGAAGTGGACTTTTCAATTCAAATCTTTCCCCAGCTTCGAATGGGATCTTTTGGTCTTGGATGCCCAAGGAATGGATGATACCATCCTTGGACATGACTTTCTGGTGCATTGGAACCCAGATGGTAACTGGCAAGAAGGAGTAATTAACCTTCGACCCAAAATATCTCCAGACACTAACTCTTCTCTCCCAGTCAAAAAAGAATTAAACAGCTTGCCCGACTATGTCATTCAGTTAGATGACACTTTTCCGCCAGGAAACTTCGAATATCCTGCCTCTCTCTCTTCTATTTCTTCGAAAGATCACGGGGTAATTGCTTATTTCTCTAACTTATCTCTCCCTTCCTTCTTCGAAGAGAAGGAATTACCTTCATTTAAAGGTTTTCTGTACTCTCTGATCCTCTCACATCCTCCCTCGACGACTATTCCAAGCCTCAAAGAAGATGATGAGATCGAAGACCTCGAAACCATCCGAAAGACTCTTCTCCCCATCTACCATGAATGTGCTGATGTCTTTTCTTCTTCAAGAGCGGATAAACTCCCTCCTTGAAGACCATATGATCATCAGATTGAACTCATAGGCCCGGCACCTTCGCCTGGTCCAGTCTATTCTCTCCCGAAGCAAGAATCTGCTGAACTTCAAGGCTACATTGCGGAAAATGTAGAAAAAGGTTTCCTTCGACCAAGCAAGTCAAATACAGGTTCTCCTGTACTTTTTGTCCCTAAGAAGGATGGGTCCCTCAGAATCTGTGTGGACTACAGGAGGCTGAATAATGTTACTCGAAAAAATGCTTATCCAGTTCCCCCCATGTCTCACCTTCTTACTCTCTTCCATGGAGCTACTCACTTCTCGAAGTTTGATCTTCAAGGTGCCTATACTTTGGTTTGAATCGCCGAAGGTCACAAATGGCTGACGGCTATGAGAACCAGATTTGGTAGTTATGAGTATACTGTAATGCCTTTTGGGCTTTGCAATGCTCCTTCCACTTTTCAAAACCTGGTCAACGATATCTTTGCTGACATTGTCAAAGTATACGTAGTCGTCTACCTTGACGATATTCTGGTTTACTCAAAGAACCTTGAAGATCACACTTCCCATATCAAGGAAGTGCTTCAAAGACTTCGAGAAAATAATCTCTTCGCCAAGTTGTCAAAATGCGAATTTCACAACTTGTCTCTTCACTTCCTCGGGGTAGTCATCTCTACTGATGGTATCAGTATGGACTTGGGAAAATTTCAAAAAGTCCTTGACTGGCCCAAGCCCTCAAGTGTTAAAACACTCCAAGGTTTCCTTGGTTTTGCTAATTTTTATCGCAAATTTATAAAGAATTAGTCAAAAACCATAGTGAACCTTACTAATCTTCTTTGAAAGGATACTCCTTTCATCTTCACAGTCAAAGCAGAACGGGAGTTTAATACTCTCAAGAAAGCTTTCACTACCGCACCAATTCTGGCTCACTTCAGTGAGATGGGTAAAACCATTGTTGAAACTGACGCAAGTGACTACGCCATTGCAGGTGTAATATCTCAATTTTCCGCTTCTTCGAAGCATCTTCACCCTGTAGCTTTCAAATCAAGAAAGCTACAATCCGCTGAACTCAATTATGAGATTCATGATAAGGAACTTCTTGCAATTGTCCATTGCTTGAAAAAATGGCGCTCTTATTTGCTCAGTCTCCTCGAACCTTTCGAGATTTTGACTGACCATAACGCTCTTAAATATTTTACGAGCACTAAAGTTCTTACTCGCAGGCAAGCTTGTTGGTCGGAACTTCTCTCCAAATTTAATTTTACTATAAGCTATCAACCTGGCAAATTAGCAGTAGTTCCAGATGCTTTGTCATGTCGAGACGACATTTATCCCTCGGAGGGGAGAGCCTTCGCTGATAATAACCCTGCTAATGTTTGAACCATATTTTCTTCTTCTTCCCCTGGTATATCTCTTAACTCAATACATTTGGGACAACTCAACAAGGAATTCCTCGAGTTAGTTCGAACTCAGAAGGATGACCCTGTTTGTCGTCAACTTTGAGGAAATGACTCGAAGGACTATACAGTTGACAAAGATGACGTGCTCCTTTATAAGGGCAGGTTTGTTGTTCCGAATGATCCTAAAGTCAAACTTGATATCTTCGAATCAAGACATGATTCTCCCCTAGCTGGTCACTTCGGCCAGGATAAGACTTACCAACTTATAGCTTGAGACTTCTATTGGCCAGGAATGGTCAAGGATGTAAAAGATTATGTAAACCATTGTCACACTTGCAATAGGAGCAAATCCTCGAAGCATCGGAAGTATGGGTTGCTTCAAACACTTCCAATTCCACCATTTCCTTGGCATTCTCTCTCTATGGACTTTATTCCTCAACTCCCCCTTAGTGACGGTCATGACGCTATCCTAGTGATAGTGGATCGTTTTTCAAAGATGTCTCTATTTCTTTGAACCAAGACTACTTGTACATCATTAGACCTTGCGAACTTGTTCATCAAACATGTTTTCTCAAAGCATGGTCTCCCTGATAATATAGTCAGCAATTGTGGCTCATTGTTTGTTTCAGGTTTCTGGACTTCGCTCTGCCAACAACTCAAAATAACTCGCAACCTATCAACTGCCTATCACCCCAAATCAGATGGTCAAACCGAACGAGTTAATAAAATTCTCGAACAATATCTTTGAATGTTCGTCAGTTATCAGCAGGACGACTGGAGCCAATGGCTTGCCTTAGCCGAATTCTCCTACAGCAATGCCACTCACTCTTCAACTCAACAATCACCCTTTCAAACAATCTATGGTTGGAATCCAACCTTTGATTCAATTCACCTCTCACCTTCAACTCCAGCCTCCGATTATCTCTCGCATCTCAAGCTTCTTCAAGATCAACTTGGAACCAACCTTGAAGCAGCCAGTCAACGATACAAGCTTCAAGCCGATAAACTTTGACTCGAACCCCCAGCTTACAACATTGGCGATAAAGTATGGCTCGACTCCAGCAACATTCAATCAACTCGACCCGCCAAGAAACTTTCCAAACAAAAATTAGGTCCTTTCACCATCAAATCAATCATCTCGAAGAACGCTTATTGACTCACCCTTCCCTTGAAGTGGAGCGCTATCCACCCAGCCTAGAGCCAGCCAAGGATCTTTTCCCGGGCAAGACTCATCCCCCTCCAGAACCTGTTAATGTTCAAGATCACCTCGAGTGGGAAGTAAGTCGTATCCTCGATTTGAGATTACGCAAAGGCAAACTACAATATCTTGTTGAATGGACTGGATTCCAGTCCGACAAAGATCGAACCTCCTGGGAACCAGCACAACATCTTCGAAACTCTCCCGCCTTGGTTCAAGACTTTCATACCACCTACTCTTGAAAACCTCGGCAATCCTCTTAACACTCTATCTCATCCTATTTCACTTTTTTCCCTTTTCCTTTCTTTTTTTCTCTCTTTGTTCTTTCTCTTGTAACCTTAACTTTTCTAAACACTCTCTTAAATTGTCAAATTAAAAAAATCTTTTCTTATCTTTCAAAAAAAAATCTTTTAATAAAACAATAACTAAATAACAAAATAAATAAAAATAAAACCACTCTATTCTTCTTCATCCTCCTCTTTCAATTTTTTCTCAGCTTCTTCCACCAATAACATAAATTCTCTCATATCTCTTCCTACCACCAAATTCGACATTCGTTTTGCGATTCGAACCTGAATCATCTGATGTTTGTCGAAGATCGAACTGATCTTCTTTGAATCTTCTTCGGTCTTTGACTTCTTGCAAGACCAACCTTTGTCTCTCTCCAACTCTTCCTTGTAAACCCGCTTCCTCAAACTACTCCCTTCGACGAAACCTTTGGTTAACAATCGAGCGTCAGTTTCCCTCTCTTCATTTTCCACTCTCCTCTCCTCCCCTTCCACTCTTCTCTCCTCCTTGACTCCATTCTCCTCTTCTCTTCTCTCTTCTTCCTCCAATCTTCCCCCTTCCTCGACTCCTCTTTCCTCGACTCCTCTTTCCTCGACTCCTCTTTCTTTGACTCCTCTTTCCTCGACCCTCTCTTCTTCAATGATTGCTCCGACAGTAGCTTCGACTCTTCCCACAGCTCCTTTGATGACTCAAGTCACTTCCGGATTGTTCGGCCGTTCAAGCAAGACAATCAGGTCGGGTTCATTATACATCGGCGGCGGTGGCGGTGTCATGGTCGTGTATCTTTGATACGGCCCTAACAAAGCTAACAAACAAGATTCTCAAAATTATCAGCAATCTCGAAATCACACTTTCTTCTCTTCTCTTCATCACTTACTCAAATTTCCCGGTTGTTCCACTTCTGGCGTCCCCAATAAGTTTGGTATTCGATAATTTACTTGAGTAATGGCTCTTCTTGGACAAGCACCTTGAATTTGGACGATGGAAGGCGACCTGGATGGTGGGGGTAAGGGAGGGATTCTAGTCGACACGGCATCACTACTTATAGCCGAGATTGGCAGGGCATCCTCCGAGTCAAAAGGGAACCCGTGTTCGAAAACACAAGGCACCCTGACCCTTTGACACATCTCACACTTTGATTGATCTCCCCTAGTTGCCGTACTTGGTGAACAGGTTAGGTTCTGTCAAATACATCTTTGACATCTTCGATCGATAACCTCTACTTCAGACATTTTTCGTTTTTTTTCTTCTCTTTGTTTTCTTCTGTATTTTCTTTCGGTTTTTTCTTTCTTTGATTAAACTAGTTAGAGTAGTAAGTGTGGGAAGTAAGATGGTGGGAAATTCTTTACCTTCGACCTTCGCAGGAGCTTGGCTTTTATACCCGGGCATCTGTCACGCTACAACTCTCACTCTCAGCCAAACCCGGCTCAGCATTTCCATATGCATCGAACTTCGAATGCAACACTCAGTTTCGAACTTTCAAAGGACCAAATGCGTGACACCTAATCAACGGGACACTCATCACAACTCATTACCCAATCCGGTCCCTGATTCGAAGATTCCCCTTTCCGGTGATTCGACGGCTCTTCAACGCTTATCCAATAACCCTTACTTGGACTAGCTCGCATGCCTCGACTCTCAGCTTGGCGCTTAACCCTTTCAATCAAGCCTCGCACTTACCAATTACATCACCTGGGAATCTCTGTCTTGTATCTTCGAATTAATTGTCATATCATCGCTTATGCTTTCATTTGACTTTCTTTCAATCACTTGTGTAAATCTAACTGCGAGTAAATACTTTCCTTACTCATCTTCACAAAAGCATCATGTCAATATTTGCCTATAAAAGCAACTGTACTTTCTTTACATTTCTTCTTTTCTTCACTTAATTAATATAACATTGTTTTACGTTACCTTTACTTAATCAGCCATCACCCTGATTACTTCGAGTCCTACCTGATCCCAGTATTAGTCTATACTTCTCATCTTCGAAGTTAGTCTTGAATTTATCTTTGAGAATACTTCGACTCAAAGATATCCTCAAGTTGCTTCAAAGAATATCTTCGACTCATCCTCCAGTCCCCTTTGCGCTTCGATCAACCAAATCCCCATCTGTACGTTGGGTTGGTCGCATGACATGCTGAATCTGAGAGTTGAAGAAGACGGAAGGCTTTGAGCAAACCGTTCTCTCCCATCGCCTTGGGGAATCTTGACCTCACTCAGCTCTTTTGCCACCGAGGAAATATGGGTAGACAATTGACCAATTTCAGAAGCCGCGATTTTGACGTCTGGAGATAAATTGTGAGATCGTATCAATTTTTCCAGCCGTTTCAAGATGTTCTCGGGCTGCAAGAAATAGGTTGGCATGAGAAGCGATTTGGTGTATTGGTTCCACAGAGGTAAATCAAATCCATTGCGTCCTGATAATGTATTGTTTTGAATGATTGGCGGAAGGTGTGCCTCTATCTTTCCGGACTTCTTGAATTGCCACTTCTGGAGCATATCCTTCATTGGTCCTTGCAGAAACGTGTTGCTTGTTCAATTTTCTGGTTGATCAGGGGCGCGTAATGCGAGTTGAAGTAAATTATACCATCTAAAAGATTGTTGATGCGGGTCTGGAAGCCAAAGCCAGAAATCTTGCAAATAGATCAAAGTAGTGCGCTAAAGGGATTAAGGAGTGCCAGGCTAGATCGGAATTGTCCTATGTTACATTGTGTAATGAATTGATTGAGAACAAGAGTACAATCCTTGAGATAGGATTTAGCTTCTTGATTCTCTGGCCCTTATGAATGTGTCAAATAACCGCAAACAAGAAATTTGTAAAGCCGGAACCACGATAGAATGGAAGGAATCAAGCTCAGTCTGAACCAACGCAGCCCATGATCCTAGCTCCAATCGTCTCCAGCTTACGACCAACGCCGCAAGAGCAGAGTGGAATGAAAGCAAAGAGTTCTCAGCATAGCTGCACTTTTGCCATTCCTTGATCTGTCCAATCAAGGTCTCCAATTGTGGGATGATCAAGGCTAGAGGACTTTCAGACAATAAAGCTGCAATCTTGCGGCATCATTGAAGAATCTCATCCAAACTAGTCACCTCAGGCCACTGTTGAATCAGTGATTTGTCTCAGCAGTATTACTACCAATATAGATGTTTGATTGAGAATTTGATGGTGAAGTCGATGATTTGAGAAGCTGGCAGAGAGAATGGAATGAAACAATTTTCTGCCGTAGTGAGTCAAAAGAGGATCCAGAATTCTATGCATCTGCCTCTCCTGACATCATCAAAAGGTGGATCTTACAAAGGAGTGTGATTTGCGCGGGGGTGACAAGGTTGGTAGAGGAGTGGGACAACGTTGATGTTGTGTTATCTTTGTAAGAGGGGAACAAGGCTTGTAATTCTTCCTCTTCCAATTCCTCGTCCAACTCAAATGTGATATTTTTTTGGCGTTGATCTCTTGCGCTCTCTCCTCAGCCTCCTTCTGCTTTCAAATAAGATCACTAGTCCACAACTGCCATATTTGATTGTAGAATGAGATTAGCTTGTGAGTTTGGGAGCTTTCAAATTCTTTGATTGAATATTTGGACATTGCGCTGATGTAAAGTAGCGATATGGCTGATTGACTAGCCTCATCAGCAACGGTCATTTGGGCTCTTTTGACCAGGGGATCTTCTCGGAGATTAGCGGCAGCGATAGCAGGAGTGCTTGTTGTTAAACAGCTGGCAAAACCAGCAATAGCTTGTGCAGATTGATTCAAATAAATTGCCGATGCTCTTTGAAAATTAAGAGTAAGGTGTGCAATCATAATGTGCAGAAACGCTTGAAGGGCCATAAGATATCGAAGGATGTAGGAAATTGCTTGCTGAGGCGATTAATCAATCCAATGGCCAAGAAGGAGAAATTCTCAATGCGTGCATGTAGGGTGTGAAGGTGGTCCAGATTATTAGGTTGGCCGTGTGCTTCAGCTAACTCTTCAAGGCGACCATTGACCAGAAACTGCTTCTCGAATGCTTTCAACTCAGTCAAGATTGCATGTTGGACCAGAGTGTCTGTATAGCGTTGGGTTGAAGGCTGTGGGATCTCCTTGCAGCGTGATTGGATCTCTGTGATCAAGGGTTTGAGGGAGCCCCATGTTTCATTTGCTGGTAAGAGGACAGGAAGGCCCTCAGCTGGCAAAGACGGAAAGCTCAACCTTGAAGATAAGAATGATGGGCAGTCTGGACGGATAGAGGGTTGATGGGTACGTCAGGGATATAAAGATGCCACAATCTCAAAGCTTGCGAAAACCGGACTGCGTCCTGAATCAAATGCTGAGGATTAGCTCAACTTGCTGTCTTGCCCGGAGCAGAAGAGTAGGGGATACTTACCCAAAGAAACCATGGCATTTGATTGCCCTTCAGCAGATTGGTAGAGATGGATCACTGGGGCCTCAATCTGCGGAAATGAAAATTCAACGGAGCATATTTCAGACTGGGGTACTGGAACCCTGATCAATTGATACAACTTACAATGTTTAAAAGGCTTGAGATCAGTGAATGGCACAAGCATTCGCGGTCTTCAGTGAAGTAGGGGGTCGTGGTAGCCACAAGCAAAACCAATCGGTCCAGGGGATTTATTACCTCTCCGTGGCTTTCGAGCGAGGTGGACGTCTTGACCACCCTAAAAAAGAGATTTATATCAAGTTAGTTTTCACCATCGGAAGAGAGAAAAAGAACATCATTAACACGCCTAGATATACCCAACATCACAAGAAGGAAATTCAAACGAGTGAATTGGGACAATATATTAAAAGGTTTCAGGGCCCATTTGCTCTACAAGAGAGAACTAGCATTAGTAAGAGAATACCACGGAAAAGCAATGTTCAACTGACAGTATCGCAGAAGCTGATGGGCGCGGCTGTCAATGACATGATCGGCTGCAAGTTCAGGGACAGGTTGGTTTGATCTATCAACATAAATATGTTAGCCGAATCACTCATCCTAGAAGAGAGACGGCGGCATGCTTACGTGTGGATGTGTTCTGATCTTGAAGGTAGGCCTTTGAGCGGAACAAGACGCCTATTTCACTAGGTACAGCTGCCCACTGAGGTAGGAGGCCATTGATTTGTGCCTGGTTCTGATGGTTTAAAAGTTAACTTAGTTTAGCCACTGGGACGAATGCTAGAATACTTACTTGATTGGTTTGAAGGAAGCTGGCCATTGTTGCAACAATCGCAATCACTCTTTCTGCAACAAGCCCAAAATTTTCATCCGACGGAGTAATTCCAACCAAAGTAGTTGGTTCAGTTGTGGCCCAGAAATTTGCTAGCAATTCAACACAAATGTCAGATTTGGTTTATCAAAGGCAAGAGATCAGAAAAAATAGTAATACCCCTTGGAGCTTCTCAGTCAGCCAAGTTATCCTGGGACAGTCGGCTGTAATTTCTTTACTGATCTTGATAGACGCCACAATTTCAAAATAGATGTCTTGTAGATCTGAGTTTCCAAGCAAGAAGTACGAAGCCCAAACAATTAATTAGCAATGAATAGAAATTGAGATATGAAAAATGAAAATGAAAATGGGCAAGCAGGCAATTGTAAGAATATATAAAAGACAGGCCAGCATTTAACAAAGGCCAGTTAATGTTGCATAGCTGCCTCAATTTATCCACCAAGTTGACCAGATCAAAATCAGTAGCTGTTTAATACCCAAAGGGATCAGTCAATGCAATATTATCAGATAAAAGCAAATAAAGAGAGGACCGACCTGGTATTCGGACTGTCCAAGGCTGGACGTTGCTTCTCAGTTTTGAGTTTTGCTCAAGATAAATAAAAAGGACTGTAGGATGGCGTTGCTGGCAAGAGTAACAAAACTTGAAAATTGCACTTGATTGATAGGATTGCTTTGTTTGGCGAGGGGTTCGCTCAAGAGCCTCTTTGGGTTGTTTGATTCCAGATTCGTCTGTTGAAGCAACAAGCGTAGCGGTAGACATGCCGCAATGATTAGTCTGAATAAAGATCGATGACCCAGAGGCTTGCCTTCATCCAATAAGTGGTGGGTGGATTGACTTCCTATAGCCAAGTCAAATGCCTGAAACAGCCATTACGCTATTCAGCATTAAGTTTGGATATGCGCAGAGAACTTGAACAATAGGACTGACCTCCCCAATGAAAAAATGACTCACTTGGTTGAACTGGGCCCAACCCCTTGCCACGCCAAGGATGTCAGGCTTTACAAGTCTGTCCACCAGTAGCTGGTGCGTGTGATCCGGACTTGGTGAGGGTAAGAAATGATCAAGCGTCCTCAAGAGAAGGGGGTATTTGGCGGGTGGGTGAATCAAGGCCTGGGCAGTCCAACGGATTACTGGGTCCTGAATATTGTCGCTTGAATCAAAGAGGAGGATGTTTCTTGAAATGTTTGTACGGTAAAGTTATCAAGTTATTATGTGAATTATGTTGTATGTGAGGTATATATTGACTTGGAGGAACCCCGGTACTTAATTAGAGGCAATGGGAGTGTGATGACGCTCAGTTGAGGATCCGGTAAGAAAGCAATCTCCACACCGCAATTTCTCATCGCTCAAGAAAGCTCCACATGTTGGGGATTGAACATAAAGATGATGCGGAAATTATAGTGAGGTATAAAGGTATCAATGCCTGTTTGAGTCATCCCTTTTTCTGCAAGCTGGAGTCTCCCGGTACCTTTGAATAGAATAAGGGATTCAAACAATCCAGAACAGAAGCACTACAAAGATTAGAATTTTCTACCAAAAGCCACTGACCCTTCTTCATTGAAGTCACGAGGGGCCCATCGATCCATTCAAATCAGCAACCTGGCTTTGCAGTCTGAAGTTCCAGGAGAGATCGTTCAAACGGTTTGAAAAGGGGGGCAAGAGGATGATTTGCCAAACGCTGATGTCAACGCCGCACGCTACGAGTTTCTTGGTGTTGAATGAAAAGACCAATTTTTTGAGGCAGATGAGATCTCTGCAGGACATTTTGAGATTACAACTTGTGGTGTCGCGGGAGAGGTAAAAATTCTCCAGATTATGCTGAATAATTTGACATGTATCATTGATGATTGTAATCAACTTGCGTTCCACGCTACTCCGCTCAAAGCCTCCAATCAGATTGGAGGTAATTGGTGCCGGAATGTAAGCTGATGACTTGTAACTGGACACCTTTTTGATCAGCCAAAAACTTCACCAGGGATGACTTTCCCGATTTCTCCAGACCAGTGAGAATGGGAAGCCATCACAACTCTAAGCATCGAATCAATGCTTCAGCGCAGGTATACAGACATGTTGGAATTTCCAGGGGGGGGAGACTATTGGAGGAGCCCAGGAAAATCCGGATGGTTTGATCAATCTGCTGTGCCCAACAACCAGCTCAGAAGGAAGCTCCACCAGGTCTTGATGATTGCGCGACAGGCTTGAGGCGCCAAAAACATCTTTGGAGATCTTCACCAAAGTGGCTTGATCATGTGTTCTGAACCTCCCAGTATACATCATATCAATGTATTCAACCGGGGAAAGCGGTTGGAGGTCGTATGGGCCGTTCATGGATGTGATCTGCCTCCATCTTCCCAGGTCACGCAGGTTGAATTCCCAAGGGGAACCAAGGGAAGCAAAGGATGTAGTCCTGTTTGTTTCTTCGACCAGTCGGTGATTGAAATTGATCATTTTGGAGATTTGGGACTGATTGAATGAGGAAGCCATCTGCGTACAAATTTGCAACAAGTCTTTGTTTTCCACATCTTTCATGAAAACAAATGTAAAGCAGTCTACTAACGACTTTGGAAGACCCTTTTGTGAACCACCTTGATGATGAGGATTTTGAGCAGCAAAAACGTTGAAGTCAGGGTGTCGTTAGAAGGTTCGGTCAATTTCTGGGATGTAAACAGTACCTCGATGGTCCAAGCAGCCATTAAGCCCTTTGAGAACGGTTTGAGGAGCGAGATTCATTTCATCCAATAAGACCCAATCTCCCTTCTGGAGCGCGTCAAGGAAGGAAGCATCCTTCCATTTGAATTGTCCCTGGCGCCCACCCTCAACAGGTGTCAGCCTTAGAGCCAGCACAGCTGACCTAAAGTCTGTCTTATCTTCTTCTTTAAGTAGAAACTGTCTGATATCTTTTTAACCTCAGATTCTAATTGTGTTTTGACTTCATATTCTGATTCGTCATCAAATTTTAACCTTAGTGCTCACTGAACACTTTGTAATTACTCAACTCCTTCATGGAGTAATTAAATAAATAATTCTACGCTACAGCTGGCTGGGCAAGTGAACCAAGGCCAGCCAACCACATCTACATGTAATATTACATAAGCAAACCTTGAAAATTTTTGAAGTTGGTGTATCCCCCGTTGCAGGAAGGAGACACAACCAAAAGACACCCAGAACCACCAACTCAGACATCCAAGGATTCAGCAAGTTACAGCTCACCACTCTAACCAACAAAAGGCCTCTTTCACCCAGTACTTCAAGTATTGTCAGTCAGTCCCCTTTTTGAACCTTGTTTCTCTGACATTAGTCCTTCTCTGTCTTCCCCAGCAGGTTACCCTTTTAGAAACTTGACTACAAGTCTAAAAATCAGGGCAGATTAGTTTACTAATTCTGTTGTCCCTCCACTGTTTCCTTAGTGTGTGAGGAGGCTGTTGCACTTCTAAAGACTATGGCACAGCTTAGCCAACGTTTCCAGGTTGAGCTCATTGATCTTATAAGAGCACTCTAAACAATTAAACAAACAATAAAAAGATCAATCGATTCCCTTTCCCCTTTTCTCATCCTCTTTTCCTCTACTAGTTTTATCTCTTATCCTTGACATACAACCAGTAGTGCCCCCCAAACCTTGTGTCCTGTTGTCACTTTAGAGCACTGCCAGCATAATTGCCTAGGTTGAGTTCATCCCAGTTAAACTAGGATGCAAACAACCAATTTAAAGTAGTTTGACCTCAACCAATGAAATATAAAACCAAGGGAGGTCCCTTGGATTTATATTTCATCAGTTGATTTCAACCTAATTTAAATTGGTTGTTTGCATCCTAGTTTAACTGAGATGAACTCAACCTAGGCAATTATGCTGGCAGTGGAGACCCAGGCTCACAACAGGCGCATCGGCACCTAAGAGGTCCAATAAATCGGTGTCAGCTTGCTACTAGTTCAGAGACAACCTGACTAGAACAAAATAAAACATAAAATTAAAAATATAGTATTAATCATTTAATAAAGAGTAATAAATGAATAATAAGATAAAGCAACATAAAAAATTAATATGTAAATAATAAACACATTATTACATAGTAAATTAATAACAAATAAACAAATACAGTATTAAGTATAAAACAATGAATATGCTCATAAATAATAACATAAGTGGAAATATTATTTCATAATCTTAAAGAGCGTGTAAAATAACCTAGGGTACTTCAGCCAAAGTACCCCAGATAACTCAAAACTTCTAGTAGTAAAACAACTTGAAAGAATATTACCACTAAAAGCGCTGAATTAATTATTATACATTAAAATACAGAATAAAAACCATAAATACATGTACAAAACCACGAAATAACAATTTATTTAAATAAGAACATAATAAAATAAATACATATGACACTAATAATATAAGTATATAATACTAGTAATGTACTATATTATCTATTTATTTATTTATTTTATTTAATTAAATACTAAGTACATGTTGAGTTTTCTCTGTCTTCTGTTCCTCCCAAAATTCCTTTCTTATAAATTTCTTCAAATCAACTTGGCTGGATTAGACTACACCTTATATTATACTTGTTTTTTGTAATTACAACTCAAGTTCTTATAGCTGTTTTTTCCTTTTTCCTTAGTCATTTTTTGATTTAATAAATCTGATTAGTAAGAATTAACGACTCTCTCTATTTGTGACTCATATAATATTTTGTCTTAACTAACTCATCTAGCCTGACTAAAAGAGAATGAGAAGTCTTGTCTAGTTTGTTTTTTCTAAGAACTTATTGTTTTGTCTCTCAGTTTATTTTATTATTCAATTTGTTTTTTATTCATTTTTATTTTTCAACCACAATTTGTCACACTTGTATCTAGACTATAAATACATAGCCTAGTATGAGCAATAACAAAATCATCAGTTCTCCTCATAAAAACAAAGTCCCCATCTTTTGAGTATCCCAGAGTCTGTTCACTAATTCCCTTCCTTTTTTCATTTTGCCAAAAATCCAACACGATTAACAGTCGAAAGACTGCTTCCTTTTGCGTTATCCCTTGCACCAATCCCTCTCCAACTTACAGTCTTGGTCTTATCATCAAACCATCCGGTCTCACTTCTCAGATCTCTAGCTCCTCTGCGTCGCCGTCTCCTGCTTCTCAGTGCCGTCGGAACACCTTGCTTGCCGTCGGAACTCCTTGTCAACACCACCAGCTCCTCTGCGTTGCCATCTCCTGCTTCTCAGTGCCGCCACTAGCTCCTATGCGTTGCTATCACATTGTTGTCGTCTCCAGTCCCTCATCGATGCCGCCAGCTTCTTTGAGTCGCCATCATGAGGTCGCCGTGTTTACCGTCTCATCGTAATCGCCTCCAGCACATTGTCGTCGTCGCCTCCAGCTCATTGCTGTCGCCTCTAGCTTATCGCCGTCGTCGCCTCCAGCTCGTTGCTCTGGTCCACCTCCAATTAGCTCTATCTCTTTCCTCGCTCTTCTCTCCAATCGCTGCCTTCAAGTCAATCCCACTCAGCAAATGTTACTCTGTCCTTCTTTATCACCAGCTCAGTCGATCTTCCTCAACCATCGAAATGCCTCAGTCAGTCTTTAACACCTACAACCAGTCGTCGCCACCACCATCTCCTCGTAGTTGCCACCAGATCATCGCCATCGCCACCATGTTGCTGTTGTCACTAGTTCTCACTCTCCTCGGTCTCACCTTCATCGCACTATCCTCCTCAACCAACTCTCTCAGAATCGATCGTTCAATCATTTGGTACCTCATGACCTTGTCTTCCTCAGTCGCTTTCTCTTGTCACTCCGATTGGTTTTCTTTCTTAAATCCACCACAACCCGAACACTTACATTCACTATCAAGAACAATTACATTCAACATGATCATACAACCTACTCGATAAACTTCTCATGCATCAATATTCAACAAGTCACCTTACTAAAAGCAACATACACAATAACACCTCACTCCTTCATGATCACCACTTCATCACTTTTTCCACTTCTTATTCTTCAATTCTTTTGTTCAGAACAGAGGGGGCGTGTTGAGTTTTCTCTGTCTTCTGTTCCTCCCAAAATTCCTTTCTTATAAATTTCTTCAAATCAACTTGGCTGGATTAGACTACACCTTATATTATACTTGTTTTTTGTAATTACAACTCAAGTTCTTATAGCTGTTTTTTCCTTTTTCCTTAGTCATTTTTGATTTAATAAATCTGATTAGTAAGAATTAACGACTCTCTCTATTTGTGACTCATATAATATTTTGTCTTAACTAACTCATCTAGCCTGACTAAAAGAGAATGAGAAGTCTTGTCTAGTTTGTTTTTTCTAAGAACTTATTGTTTTGTCTCTCAGTTTATTTTATTATTCAATTTGTTTTTTATTCATTTTTATTTTTCAACCACAATTTGTCACACTTGTATCTAGACTATAAATACATAGCCTAGTATGAGCAATAACAAAATCATCAGTTCTCCTCATAAAAACAAAGTCCCCATCTTTTGAGTATCCCAGAGTCTGTTCACTAATTCCCTTCCTTTTTTCATTTCGCCAAAAATCCAACAGTACACTAAAGGATGATTCAGAGGGACAAAGACCACGAACCAGAGGAAGGAAATAACATGAGAACCTTCTGAAAATAACTATTGAACAACTGTTCAAAATAAATGTATTACATCCTTAGTGGGAAATTATTGATTGACAGATCTCTGCAGTCATGCATTCCCAAAGAGCCTGCATGACAGGGTTTAAAAAAGAGGCTCTTGAAGCGCCCACAGAACAAACAAATACATTTATTTCACATTGTACACAATACAAAATAATTAAACTCTGACAAATGTGATCAACAGGTACATGTGATATTTAATCAATACATTTTGACATGTAATTAAAACCTTTGATCAACACATCTAACAAACCTTGTCAGAGGTTCAGAAGCGCCTCAAGATGCCAGCAAAAGAGCTTAGACAGGCTGTACCCATAGTAGACAGCCTGTACATATGGAAATTTGATTAAACAACTACATGCATTTGTATTAAATCTTAACCCCTTCCTTTTAAATGTTCCCATAGCCAAAAATAAATCTTGTGTTTCGCCATCAGGGCTCCAGGAAGGCATTTAAGGAGCCCTTGTTCCCCCTGTATTTTGCCTCATCATGCTTTTACATATATACTACAACCTTTGCCCACTTACATAGCTTTACAATTGTTATTCTGTCTGGTAAGGTCCTAGTATCTGTCTCTTAGCCCCTTCTTACTCCCCTGAAATTGCCCAGTGTCCACCCAGCTCTTCCAACAACCTTTCCAAGCGCTTCCAACTGCCCAATTTCCCCCTGGAAGAACCTCAAGTCTGTAAAGGTAATTTATTACTAGTAAGTAGATAAACCTTTCTCTTGAGATTCTCCCCCCCCTCTTTTATCTGGGATTTAAAACACCCCTGTTTACAGGCCCCAGTGTGTTCAGGTACCTAAATCCTCTGCTTGCAAGATACCTTTGAGGGATTAAACACCCCTGATTTATCAGGCCCCTCATATTTTTAATTATATTAAGTTTATTTAATATAATTAATCATTTTTTACCGCTCATACCTCATATCCTTATTGGTATTACCTCTTATAAATCCTCCCAGAGCTTTATATTGCTCTTTATCTTTTATTTTGCACCTTGTGTAGCTAGAAGGGTTACTCCTTGGCATCACAGAGGCTGAAAATCGGTTTGATCCGAGAGATTGATCCGTTGCAGGCGTTTCCCTGAGATTTTGGCTAAGGCTTCAACTATACTCGTCTTACCTACTCCTGGGCTACCCTCCAACAATACGGCTTTGGGCACTTGCAGCGCTTGGATAACTCAAAGGGCATTATGAGCCACCGTTTGGGCGGAAAAAGAATAATTGATTGCAATTGCTTCTCCAATAATTGAACTAGACCTCGGTAATATAAAATCGCCTATCTCTAACCCTTCAGTTAGATAGGTAACTTGGCATAGACCTTCAGTGCTGTCTTGCAAAACTTGAACCAGATTATGCAAGTACGTGAGACAAGACTCTATCAGTTCTAGAATCAGATTGACAAGGAGGTCTTTTCCAAAGCCTGCGGTCCCGAGGCAATCAAGAATGGTCATTTGAGCACCATGAATAAATGACAGAGCTGGTGATAGAGGCGAACAGGACCTGACAAAGTCGCCACGCAAGACCTTCTTGCAAGCTCAACTCGCAAGCTCAACTCGCAAGCTCAACTCGCAAGCTCAAGTCGCAAGCCAAGAATTGGGCAGAGATTGGCGACTTGGAGTAAAACTCAGAAAATGAGATGATATGCGCGGCCCATTCAAAGGGACTGAAGCTAGCACCTGATAAACGATCACAATAAATCACAAACCTATCCTTGGGATCGGAGACTAGAGGGACCCAGATATCGGTAAACCAATTTCGCAGCGCAGGTGAGAGCTCTCGTTTTCCGAAATAGCCACCAGGGTTGATGGTTGCAACAATTTGGAAAGTTGAATTCGCCGTAATTTGCATTTTTTTGAGAGTTTCACCTCCACGTTCAGCTAACACAATCAAGCCCTCCGGTTCTAGCAAACTGTTGAGGCGCTCCAGGACTGAGTCATCAGCCAAAGAGACTTCGTCCAGTAAAACATGATCCCCTTCCTGTTACCAGAACCTGCGTCTCCAACCAACAGAACAGGCTCGTCAAACTGACGGCAGCCTGAAACCAACTGGAATAAACGTTTGCAGGCGTTCGTGGCAACCAAACTTGTTGGTAGTTTGAAATCTTGATACAAGCGGTCTGGATCGATGGTCACGTTCATAATTTCTTCTAAAACTTGTTTGACTGTTTCCTTTTTGTCTTTACCTCAGGAACGCTTGGCTAAAAACATGTAATCATCCTTGGCTAATTCTTGATAACCTACTGCGCTGGGATCTAGGGCAGCTGGGGTAGAAAGCAATCCACCACCCTCAGTGCCAGTTCCGGCACCACTCTGATTATCTTTGGCCTGGCCTAAAGGACCATCCTCTGGCAAAGATTGCTCTGATTTGCATCTTTCCGTGTCACGATCAGGCACGTCTTGTTCCTCCCTACCATTTTGGTCAGGTACTGACAGATCAAGTAAATGAATCAATCGGTGGATTTGCCAAATCAGATGCATGGTAGGGAAACAACTTACCACAAACTTATTGGTCCATAATTGAATCTTTCATAAAATCCTTGCCTGCTTCACTGCCATGATCCTCCAATTCAAGATCTTCTGGGAGATCCAAGACGTCAGAATTATCAACATGATCAATCATAGGGATGGCTTTATCTTACCCAGGTGCTTGATCTTGGTTTCCATCCTTGTCAGCATCAGCAGATTTGTTTTGTTGATCCGGATTGTCTTCTCCACCTTCTCCATTATCATCAACTTCGGAGCCTTCGTTCTGGTCTGGGTGACAATGATCCCCGGTGTAGCTTGATGGAACTGATCCTAGAATGTTCACAGACTACCAAGAATTATTCCATCAAATGCAAGAGCACGGTGGAGGGGTATCAGTTTTATCGGAAGGGCCTGGCATCAGTTGTGTTGGAAGCTCGGACGATGCCCGACTAGTTGCAGTTTCAGCCGGTGCTGTACTAGGTTCGGTAAGAGTACCACCAGGTACAGTGGAAGTTGTCAGTTGATTCTTGTTTTCTTCCAACTTCTTGGCAAGCACAGTCAAAGGCCTTCCTATCAGTGCAAGTAGACTAATAATTGATTCCGTGAGGTTGTGGTGTTTGAGTAGGCTTGCACAATCAAGCAAGGCGAGCAAGCCGACAATTGGATGAGTAACTGAGGAGTTGCTCTTTTAGTTACCCTTGCTTTTCTTGGCAGACCGTTTGTGTAAAGCGACATGTACCTCCTGCTCGGCAAGGAAATAAATAGGAACGCGGTAATTGGAAGTAACGAGCGGAGGGTGATCAAGTTCGGCACACTTTTGCCAGGGAAATGAGGAAGTGGCCCGACATGAGTTCCACGCTTTAATTTTCTGGTCGACTTGGGTGTGACTGGGGTTAATGCTTTGCTGGCTCAACTGGAAACTTGGGAAAAGCTGTGATTGATAGTCGCTGCATCTTGTGTACCGTCTTGAGGAAGGCCGAGTAGGGTACTGATCAACTCCATTTTACTTTGGGAGTTTTCACACAGATTGACCAGAAATAAGCCACGATCCACCCACAGCACCGCTGTTTGGAACAACCTTGCACGTCAAAGAAATGACTTCCATTAACGTTGACCAGTCTTGCCAGGCCATGGGAGCCAAATAGCGGCCAAAATAAGTTAGATCAGATTGTCGGACGCGACCATGAGCAGAGATAAAATGTGTTATTTCTTTGGCCATGATTGCTTGCTTGAACGGATTTGATTCAACAGTATGCCGCAGTAAAATTTCTGCATATGGCAAACAGCCCCGAGAATCTGTATTGAATGAAAAGCTACGGGGAAGAATTGCTTACACGCCGCTGTTGAGGAATGCTTCAGCCACATAGTAACAGCCTCTACCACCAAAAGCAAGGAGGCGAGCCATTTGGGAATCTCGGCCACTTGGAGTGATTCTTTCATCAAACCTGTAGCATTCCGAAGTAATGCAACAATTGTTCTCAACATTACGTTTGCATTTTGCTTCAGGGACGTTTCAAAGGACAAATCATTGGCCAAGACAAGATGGCTGGGACATTATTTTGTGGCGTGTCCTTGTTTGCTGTAACAGATGGCAGTGAGAGAGATTCAAGCTTGCTGAGGGCTTGTGTCATTGGCCAGCAATTTCTTTTCAAAAGCTTTGAAGACAATTTTCAAATCAAACACCAGTTCATCGTCAGATTCAGCAAGTATTCAATCTGAGCAGTTTTCATCTGAGCCCAAATTTTGTTGAGTCGGGCGGTTTTGCTACTGGCTGGGTCACTGACCTCGGCTGATGGGATCTTGGGTGAGGTGTGTCCGTCGTCGCCAGAAAAGCTACAGTTCTCAGTGCTTGCTTGAGGGTCCGCGGCCCCTGATACTTTGGACAAGGCTTCGCCCACCGGAACACCATGGGTATTGGATGTTAGATTGCCACCAGCAGATTGTATCGGCAGTGGAGTGAGGCAATAAAATAATGGAGGCATGGCCACCATTTCATCTACACCAGCCAAAGGTTTGTCCGGCAAGCTATTAGCGACGTCGGTGGTTTGGTTGCTTTCTTGAGGCGCGGTTTGCTCTTCTTTTGTAGCAGGATGGTCCCCAGATGTTGATGGCGGAGCGGCGGCAACATCTGCTGCAGCGGCTGTTTTGTCAACTTGAGCGTGTTGAACTAAAACAGGTGAGGCAAGGAGGAACTCCGTTTCTAGGTTGAGCCATTCATGTCTTGATGCTGAACACTCCACTGTTGAGCTGAGCGAAGGATAAGTCGGAGATTGGCCAGAAAAAGAACGTCCGTGTCGGTAGTGAGTAGAAAGTCGTCGATGGAAACAGTTTTTGATTAGTACAATTCTTGAGCAGGAGCTTGATGAATCCACAGATAGCCAGGGTCATCCTTTTGGTGATCGGGGCAAAGTCCTTCACCTGGACGCCAATCCGGCTCAAATCATTCTCCTTGATCTCTTTGCCGTCCAATTCCTTCTCCTTCTTACTACCCGGTCCTCGTAGATCATAGTCCTTGATTGTTGCTTCCAGGTAGGCGTCAAGCCGATTGAGAACAGGGATCCAGAACATGATATCCAATCAAGGGTATTGGCAGCCGGCCTTGATGGCATCTTCAAGGGCAGTGATGAGCTTGTGATTGGAATTGGGGAGAATTCCTTGATGAGCACGACCACCTTGGGATTCTGTGATTGAGAAGGGCCAAAAAAAATATCTGAGGCCAGTTATTTTCCAACAATCACAAAATATTGTTGTTTCCCTTCTTTGTTTTTTTTTTGAACAGAGATGAAGAGGAACATGATTGTGCTCTTACCATTGTCATAAATGCGCCAGGATGAATTGCTTTCTCTTGTAACATGAACTTGCTAGACTGCATGCTTGGAAAGACGTGGGTGCAAGAATGTGCTGGGAGCCACCACTTAACTTGGCTGATCAGCATCAGTTCTGTCTGAAGCTTGGTTGGAAAATTTAAAAAAAAAGACTTACCGGATTGTATATTTATTGAGGGCTGCAGATCCTGAGCTGATAGTGGGTGAAGCAGTGATCAATCGTAGTTTGTAGGCTGGAGATGTCAAGGCCGTTCCAAGCTTGAGTTGAACCTGTTAGAGTTGGAGGATCATCAAGATTACAAACATACTCTTAGTACATACATTATCCCATAATCTATCTTGTGCTAGAGTTACTGTAGCGCAGTCAACAATAGCTGCGGCGCATGTATGTAGTTTATCTCTGCCTTTCCGGTCCCGGTTCCTCTCTCTCCTCACCGAGTCTGGAACCAATACCGTAGCGTGCACGAGATAACAGCGACACATCTCTTGTTGTCAGTTGAGTGCAATATTACCGGGTTTGGAACCGATACCGTAGCGTGCACGAGCTAACAGCGACGCATCTCTTGTCGTCAGATTTGCCTCATCTTGTAGGTTAAAAGCCGGCTTTGCTGTACGCTTTTGGGATTTGCGCTCTGGATAACGGTTTGGATGAATGATAGAGAGATAGATTTACAAGACTCAGACTACAAATCAGGAAGAGAATACTTTGATAGAACATCTGATCATTCATTGATTGAAAACGATATACCTAGGTTTATCAGAAGAAGGGAAACAATTTTTCATTTACCGCATCGGAATGTAGACAGAATGAATCACCAAAATCAGTTCAGTGCCAATGATTTCTTGGAAATGCAAGATAGAATGAATCGCATGCAGGCATTTATTGATCAGAATGTCAATCCAGCTGCACAACCGATTCAAACTCAAGGAGACACCAGATCCGAGATGATCATTCGTAACTTCTTTTGATTGGTCAGCAGAACACACGCTGATCACAACCCTGACCAGATGACATTGGCCTACGATGGTCAAAATTTCCAAATCTGGGAAACAGAAATCAACCGTACCCTTGATTTTGTCTTTCAAGCGGATGGATTCACAAAGTTGGATGAGAACTTCAGCCTACGCAAACAAAACAAGCAGAAGGCCATTTCAGCTCTCCTCAGGATGACGGTTGTCAAAGCGTTGCACGATATCCTTGACGGCGCGGATTCGGACACCCCACTGAAGATTTTCAAACTCTTGAAACAGAAGTGCAGCCATTCAGACAGACAACACAAGCTGCTAATTGTTGGTCAACTTGTGAATCTAACAAATGATAGGACTCCTGACGTGACTCTGTCTAACTGGACCAAGATTTTGTCCAAGCTATCCAAGATGGAGGTCACGAGGGACAAACTCCTGGGTCTGTTGCTTCAGAGTTGTTTTGTAGCTCCTGCCGAGGTGGATCCGAAAACTTTTGATTTCTCAATTGATGGAAAACTAGAGTCAAAGGAGGCACCATTGTTCAACGACGTCGCAACGGTTATCCAGTTGGCATCTTCAAAAAATAAGAAAAGCATGCCGACCAGTTCAGAGTCATACGCACCCATGGACTTGGACTCCATCAATGCAATAAGGAACATGCGTTCTTGTTACGTCCACCCAAATGCAACAGGCAAGTGTTCGTTTCCGACCCCACCTGCATCAAACAAGCCAATATCACCGGCTGCTTCCCTATTTATCAAAAAGGCGACCTACTATAAGGGTCAGCCCCTAACCGGCAACCTGAAGACACGATACGGGGACGCGTGCCACTACTGCAAGCAACCAGGTCCTTGGTATAATAACTGTGCTGCGTATTGGGACGACGTCAACCAAGAAGTGATCAAGCGACCCCTTCTGGGCATGACAGCCCTCAGTCAAACTACCTTCCCCCTAGTAAAAAATAAGCAATTTCACAGTGGAATTTTCCAGGTAGATGTGCCCAACATGGATGATGGCAAGGTACTACTAGACTCTGGAGCATCAACTGATGTGAGTGGTAACCTCAAACATTTCATCTCTCGCCAGGAACTTCCCCAGCCAAGGACTATAGCATTGGCAGTTGCTGAGGTGACTGTTGATTTTAGATTCAAGGGAACAGTGAGAATCCATTTGAGCAACGGGACAATTGACATTGACGACATCTATTTCTGCCCTGGAGTTGATGGCTTAATCCTGTCAGTCGGACGCTTAGCTGAGGCTGGTTGGACAATCCATTTCCAACATTCTACCGCAACCCTTATTAGTCCAGATCTTGTTAGCTTCAATACCACGTATTGAAACCATTGTTGGTACATCATAATGTGTAAAGAAGCAATGCAGATTAATACGGTCACTCACCTACCGTTGTTTGATCCCTACCTGTGGCATCGTTGCCTAGGACACGTCTCTGAAGCAATAGTTAAAAAATACTTAAAGCTCCACTACCCCAAAGAAATTGATAAGAAGATCTGGAAATCTTTCTTCTGTGAGAAGTGTGCCAAGTCAAAAGCCTTGGATAAGAAGTCTCCCAGTTTGAATTCTCTGATCCCTTGTGACCAACCATTGGATTTGTTGGTGACAGATGTGGCAGGACCCTTCCCATGCAACATTTCTGGACGACAATATGTGTTGAATTTACGGGATCACACGACAACATATATCTGGACTGCCATTATTACCTCAAGGGATGAAGTGCCAGGCAAGATAATGGAGTGGGTTAACAACAAGAAGACGATGATTGGAGGTTACCCAAAGTACATAGGTAGCGACAATGCACCCAAATTCACTGGAGCTCTCGCAAAACTACTGAAGCCTCTTGGGGTCATGCTAGCACCGGTAGCTCCGTACAGTCCAGAACAGAATGGCAAAGCGGAAAGAGTCAACCGCACGCTTGGCGAGATGGCCCGCACGATGCTCCATGAAAGCAAAATGCCAAAACCGTTCTGGAGTTACGCATATCAAGCAGCGGCCTACATACACAACCGGATCCCCAACACCAAAGTTGACACGTCACCCCTGAAGGAACTATTTGGCTTGGATATCAAACCTAATCACTTGTATCCGTTTGGTGCTGATGTATTAGCATTAGTCCCGAAGGAACGACGAAACAAGCTTGATGAACGTTTGCAACATGGCAAACTCCTTGGTTATCCTCAAGCTGGAGGCGGTTGGCTGATATGGTCGCCGAGAGAAGGTCGTATGATAAATTTGACGGCTGTAATGTTCCCCGAGTTTCAATTGTTGCCGGTAAAGAAAGAGGCCAGAAAGACTGACCTGGATTTCATTCTGAACCAAATCATGCTACGACTCGGCGAAGAGGCAACAGACGAGATAGCACAGAAGGAACAACAAGCGATTTGTGACTTGCCAGTGTTGGTGGACAGGCAACTACCAACAACTATAAAGAAGGCACTGGGAGGACCGGCGGCTGATTTGTGGAAGGGGGCGGCGATTTACGAGATCGATAAGTTCATTGACCTGAAAGTTTGGGAACCTGTTGACCCTTTCCCCGGAGCAAAAGCGTTAGGATGCAGATGGGTTTTCACAATCAAATCACCAGAAACTGAAGGCAACAATGAAATATACCGTGCACGGTATGTGGCCAAGGGTTTCAATCAGCAAACCGGATGCAATTGCAATGAAAATTACGCCCCTACTGCATCCCTGAACACGCTGCGCATCCTGATTTCTCTATCTGCCCAACATCAGTATCAAACAGCGACGTTTGGCGTGAGCTCCGCCTACCTGTACAGTCATATTGACAAAGAAGTTTATGTCCAACCTCCCGTTGAACTCAAGCCAGAATGGAAGGGGAAGATCATGCGTTTGAAAAAGGCGATTTACGGGACACGGCAGGCAGCGAGATGCTGGTGGCAGTTCTTTAAGCGGAAAATGGAAGAGGTAGGTTTTGTTGCATCGGAACTGGAACAATCTCTCTACGTGTACCACAAAGGGAATGATTTTATCATCATTTGGTTACATGTAGACGATGGGTTTGTGGTGTCGTCTTCACAAGGACTCCTGGATGGATTGTGGGACGCAATGCAACGCAAGATGAAGATCAAATGGTTCAATGGCTTGAAGAAGATGGTCGGCATCAACATCACTCAAGAAGGTGGAATCATACACATGGACCAATTTACTCTTGCGCAACAGATTGTGGACGACTATTGACGGCCTGTGTTAACCCACAGGAGTACATTACCAGAAGATTCCCTTGAAATCAATGCTTTTGAATCAATCAAAGAAACTGAGTATCGCTCAATTATAGGATCACTGATGTATCTTGCATGTGGAACTAGGCCAGATTTATCTTGTGGTGTAAATTTACTTGCAAGATACAGCAGCAGGCCTTCAGAAGCACATTGGAAGGCACTTGACTACTTGGTAGGTTTTTTGAAGAGGAAAACTACAACAAGATCATCATTTGAAAGCAAGAAGAACGGGTTGGATCTGTGGTCGGATGCAATTTGGGGAGGTGAACACAAGCGGTCAACATCTGGGTATGTGATACAACATTGTGGGAATTTGGTGGCATGGGGTGCAAACAGGCAGACGGTGGTAGTACTATCGACATGCTTGGAGGAATATCTGGCTTTATCCAACAGCTCACAGATCATGGCGGGCATCTCGATTCTTTTAAGTGACATCAAACATCAAATTCCAATGAACATGTATTGGCGCAATAACCAAACAGCTATTTTAATTGCTAAAGACAACTGATCAAGAAAAAAAATGAAATATCTGCTCCGTGCTTTCTATTTCGTAAACAATTTTGTCAGGGACAACAACATCAACATCAGCTTGACGTCAACTGTGGATCAGGCAGCGGACATCTTCACCAAGCCACTCGGACCCAATAAAATCGATGTGGCGGCCAATAAATTGGGCTTGAGGCGGTAATGTTTGCAATCTTGGGGGGGAGTGTTAGAGTTGGAGGATCATCAAGATTACAAAAATACTCTTATTACATACATTATCCCATAATCTATCTTGTACTGGAGTTACTGTAGCGCAGTTGACAATAGCTGCGGCGCATGTATGTAGTTTATCTCTGCCTTTCCGGTCCCGGTTCCTCTCTCTCCTCACGGAGTTTGGAACCAATACCGTAGCGTGCACGAGCTAACAGCGACGCATCTCTTGTTGTCAGGTGAGTGCAATATTACCGAGTTTGGAACCAATACCGTAGCGTGCACGAGCTGACAGCAACGCATCTCTTGTCGTCAGATTTGCCTCATCTTATAGAACCCTCATGCAGTAACATGCGTTGCAGCCCTGCCTCTCGATCTGGACTGTGCGGGAGCTCTCCCCTGGTCAATCAAACAGAAACTGAAAAAACATGAACTTTTGAAATCTGATGGCACAAAAAGTGTGGAAATATACATAATCAAAATGAGAATTACATGAATGGATAGTGCCTTCATTTTGGCTTTCCAGTATACAAAATGAACAAGGAAACAGATATGATTTGGGAAAGTTATACCCAAGTTATCCAGATTGTTCAACAAGTGTTTTACAATGCACAAGTCAAATGCAAAACATGTGTTAAATTACAATATAATTATTGTGTGGAATTTACTCATCTCAATTTACAAGAATTAAACAACTAAATTTGTGAATTTAACCTGATTTTACTTATTTTATTTTACTGTAATCATTTGTGAATGGTAGAAAACATTTGTGATGAACTGGGGATACACCAAACTGTGTATCCTGCCACTGTAAGATTTCAAAGAAACCATATCATGCATGCGGCCCCAAAAATGCAAAATTTTCTTCATGATACAGGCACCATGCTGTTTATATATCCTTCAAGATATTTCAAGCCAATTTTTCCACTTGACACCCCCTGATCAATTTTTGACTTGGTTAAGTTTCAAAATATCACCAAATATGGACCTCTGGCCATCAAGGAAGGGGGAATCAAACTGAGAAATAGTTAAGGGATAGTCAATCTTCAAATTAATAACAAAAATTAATAATTTGAGAAGCATAACATAAAAAATGAAACATTTTGGGTAAGGGTTGCTCTTCATTGCTTGAATTGACTGGCAGGGGAACACAAGGCCATGCCACTGAAATTCTGGATGATTCTGCATGAAATTCATTCAAATTGGATAAAATGGGTGAACAGAGGATCCAAAAAGAGGCAAATCATGAAAACAACTACTTTTTCAGTTGAGAAAAACTGTCTGAAAAATGTTTGACACTTCCTGTACCAATATACATATTTTTTCTTGATAAGCTTTTTATGAAGTAAAATCTGGCCACCCTTGATGTATTTCTTGACTAGTAATATCCAGAGCCAGGGATTTCCTGCTTTTATATTCTAGGGGTCCTCTATGCAGGGAGGTCCTATGATTGAATTTCAAATTATTCTCTAGTCTGTTTTACAATTTAAATCCACCCTTATTTCATGGGAATAATTATATTCTTTTGAGCACATTATTTTTCCTCATGATGTGTATACATAAGAAATTAAATCATGAGCCCTTGATATTAATAGAATAATGATGGGTAGTTACCACAAAGTTGTTCATTCTGTAATATTTTCAATTTTATAAACATAATTTATAGGGTGGGTGAATTTTACAAAGGTTTTTTTACAAGGTACAAGGCCTTGTAAAATTTCCCCTTGTAAAATTACAAATTGGCAAAGGGATGTGTGATTTTACAAAGATTTTTCCAAATTTACACCTTCTCAAAAAACCCTTGTAAAAATTCACCTGATCAGGTTCTCAATCTGCAATTTCACAAGGGATTTTTTGCAAGGACTTTTGTTACAAGGTGTAAGTTTGGAAAAAACTTTGTACAGTCACACATTGTGTCAGACTTTGAGACAATTGGCCCACATGTCTCCAAAATAATACAAGTCACATAACCCAATGGGTAAGGACTTGTGTTTATAAAAAAGGGAATAAATTGAACTAAGTAAATTATCTTAAATTTACAAGTTCAATTCCCATAAGACTCATAATTTTTGTATTTATTTTATATAATATTTATCATTTTAATAAACTAACTAATAATAAGAAATTTTAATTTAAGGAGAGATTAATATCTCTCCATGAATTTACCCTTAATATTAAAATTTGGTTATGTCTCCTACAAGGGGACTATTATCTTGAATTACCCCATTTAATACAAACTCTTTGAGTTATTACATTGGGGTAACATACTGTGTAATATTTAAAGGGGCTGAGATCCCTTCTAAAGGGAATTTCCCCCAGATTATTACCATACAAACCCAGTTACCTTACTATCAATCAGTGAGTGGGGTTTATTATAATCCAAGCCAACCCTTTTTCTACCCTTTCCTCCCTTTCTAGACCTTTTCCTAGTCACTGAATATTTATTCTAGTGACTAGAAGTCCTCTCCCACTCTCAGGGAGCAGTTGAAGCAACTAGCGCTGAGCTCTACATAGCCGCGTTCTTTGTTACACAAAGGTGCTAGCTCTTCCGCTGTAAAAAGCGTAGAATTTCTTATTTTCCACTGGCTGTACCAGCTATAGTGAGACCCTACATATAGATAATAATACTTTAATAAGTAATATTACATATATATCTATTCTACCCCGCGTCACATAAGAGACTGGGGCCAACATTTGGGGGTCTGGCCGGGAAATCTTGTCCCAAGACCAACCACACTGATATTTGATATTGTTTAAATTTTCTTTTGTCTCAGATCGACAAAAAAAATTTCAACGAACACATCCCTTTGTCAAGAAAAAATACTTCAAATCAAAAGTGAGTCAAATAAAAACTTCTATTCTTTTTATAAAGCAAATAATAAAAATAATAATAAAAAATTATTAAATAATTTTTTTTTCTCTTCATCGAGTTACAGTGACTGAATCAAACGCTAAAAACACGTACGCCAAAGCTGTTAGATCAGGATCACCGGCGGCATCAATCAGTTCTAAATCCGCGGAATTAAAACCGACAAAAGATGTTGCTCTTAAACCGTCTACATTATCTGAACCCTCAGAACCTACTAAGATCAAAAAGAGAGAAAGTAAAGAAAGTCTTGAGTCCTGAACTTGAACCAATTGATTGGGACTCAAACAATGGCGACTTACCTTCACCATTTCTAAAACCAAAACCGTTATCCGCAGCTAAAGACAACAGACCAGTCACCACCGTGAAAGACCTCTCGTTCAAGAAAAAGGTGCTGACCTTGAAAGAAGAAGTCAAGAAAAGAAAATCCAACTATTTTATCCCACAAGGAAGAACAGTCAAATCAATTTCATCAGAATTGTCAAACTATCCTAGCTCAGATTTTACTTACACAAAGGAACTGTACCGCGCCAATAGCAGCAAATTAGAGGTCATCAGAGGTCAGCTCATTGGTACTTTCAGATTGTATCCTTTCAAATAACTAATCAATCATGTCCCGTACCAGGAGAAACCGCCCAGCTCTTGTTGAAGCCCAGGATCTTACCGGGGCCCCTAGGGGAAGGCGTTCTGTCAAATCACATTCCCTCGCTTTGACCACTCCTCCAATTGATGAAGTCCCACGTGGATTACTTGACAATAGCGGAGCAGACAAACAATCGGGATTTGACAGTGACATGCCTGAAGTTAGCATCAAACACTCAGATATTTTTAGCAAAGCGGATATCTCAAGAAGAGCCCAACCAACTATTTGGAGCGAGTGATTATGTAACGAAGGGCAAGGCCTTTTGTCAGACAAAAGAATGCCCAAAATTTCTGCCGAGCCACGGGAAAGACATACCCCTCACTCCAGCACCAGAAATTCCTCCTTGAAATCACATACCTCCCCGCAAGGATCTGACCTCAGAACAAGAAGCTCCGTTCCTCCAGAAATTGGACCCGGAAACGAGGGAATAGGCCTTCCGTTATCCGCCTCAGGAATACAAAGAGATGAAACAACCAGCAGTTGTAAATCCTCCCATCACAGCTCATTGAAGTCATCAGCCAACTCAACGTCCCAGATCAGGCAAAAGAACCAACAGGGAGAAGCCCTACAAAAGAGAATATCGCTCTCCAAGGCAAGAAACATCGAGATACCAGAGGCGCTCTCAACATCAGATGTCGATCCACCAAGAAATGATTCACTTGAATCAAACGTCCCAAGCGCAGTTCCAAGCGTTAGAAGCAATGAGAAACCAACAAGGAGGATCCGTGAAGCATCATCAATACCAAGAGGACAAGATGATGTTACAAGTCTTGACCGTCAAAGGGTTAGTACCTATCCTCCAAAGACTTTTCCTCAGCATAGAGAAAGTAGTTGATAATAATTTCGCTTTATTATCCAAACAGATTCAATCTGAAGTATCAATAAGCTTGAATAATGTGATTGGTAAGAATTTTGACTCGCAAGAGCAACAATTCAAATCCCTACTTTTTTCATCTGAGAACTCCATATCAATTTTATCTAAAATAAAAGAAATTGTATGTACAAATCTTCATCCAGGAGATATGAATAATAATAATATTCCAAATTCAAATTCTCCTAGCAATTACTTGCCAGAAATACTAGAAACACTTAAATCCCTCAATAATAGAGGGATTTATCAAAGAAAGCTTTTGAAAATCTCTTTAGATTAGTCTATGACAAGCTTGAAAGTAATTGTGAAAAAGTGGATGATTTCCTCTTTAAATTATCTAACAAAAATGTCGAAATCGGTGCTAATACACCTATGAACTCTAACAAATCAGAAGTTGATTCCAATCTTCTGAAAGTAGACAAAGGGAAAATAAAAGATACAGACTGTCATGCTGATAATAACAATATGGAAACCTTACAGACTTCTACACACAAATCAAATGAAAAAACCACATGTTCCTGCCATGAGAAAATCTTAGGATCAAAATTGTAACATGAGTTACTACATGAGGTTAATAATAAAATTGATTACCTCATTGGCTTAAGTTCTCAACCAATACAGGACATCAATGAGAAAATATATACTCTGGAGAAGAAACATGATAAAGGATAATTGCTAAAATGGATTGCAAACAAAACCAAACTAATGATAAGAAGTATTAGAGAAGATTTAACAAAACCAGGAAAGAGAAGAGAAAAGGAAAGCATACCACTAATGATGGACAATTAAGAAGAGAGACAAGGACTTTTTTTTTTAAGGATAAGGTGGAAGAGATTGAGAACAGAAGTAAATTGGATTGGGCTGATGGAGAGTTTCAGATTGAAAGGGATCAGTTTTTCCTTGACAAACAACAAGAGAGCATTAAAAAGAAGGAAAGAGAAAAAAAGAGAAATAAAGAAAGGAGAATGACAAACAGCACAGTGAAGTGATGTTGGATTGAAATGATGCCTGAATTTGAAGTCTTGATGGTGTCAAGATTCAATGCTTGATAATTCAGAAGTGTGAAAAGAAATGAGTATTACTTGAGGCAGCGAGTGAGTTGAGTGAGGAAACTTTACAATATGATCAGGTCTTGATGAAGGCGATCTTGATGTCCGTTTTGAGATCTTGATCGAGGGAAAAAGGTTTGAGAATTTATGATGAACGAGTTCGAGATTCTTGTCAAGTCTGATTGAACTTGATTCGACTTGATTCCTGCTTTTTGTTGGATCTGACAGGAAACCCCTGGCCGAGTATGCCAGAGGGTTTGATCTCGCTGCGGTGCGCGCTACACGTTTGACTAGGAATTCAGAAATTCAACAGCCCTCCTTGTTTGTTGAGGAAAGAACTGTGAGGCAGTGATATTGAAGTTTTTTTACCGACAAATGTGGTGCCGCTTTGGTAAGGGAGTCAGCAAGCATAGCATTGTACGGGATGAGCTCGACATTGATTTCGTTTTTCTTGAATTTGTCTCTGAGATTTTTGATCTTGACGTCGAGATGTTTAGTCTTTGAGTTAGAGCCAAAAAAATTTAATTTGTCTAACAGGCCTTTGTTGTCAATGGAAAATGTGGTAGGTGATAAAGTTTTCTTCCAGAGTTCTTCAATGAGGAACTTGAGCCACTGAGACTCTTGCTCTCCATCGGAAAGTGCATTCATCTCCGATTCCGTCGATGACAGTGTGATGTTCTTTTGCTTTTTGCTGTTCCAGAGTATTGGACAGGACTTCCAAAACGCAAGCAATCCGCTTTGTGAAATTTGTGTTTCTTGATCTTCTGCCCATGTGGCATCGGTGTAAAAGATGATTCTGTCAATGAGGTCATTCTTTCTTGGTTGTAGTCGCAATCCAAGATTCTTGGTGCCTTGCAGATACTTCCAGCAATGAAGCATCTCCTTCCAGTGACTAAGTCCCGGCTTTTGGTTGAATCTGGACAGAATGGAAACCGCCGATGCTAGATCAGGTCTGGTTTGACAGGCGAGATAGTTTAGCATGCCGGTAAATTATTGATAATTGATCCCAAGTTTCAGAAAAGCGGCATGATCCCCATCAGATGCCGATCACAGTTGAATTGCAGGTGTGAGTGGTGTCTTAACAGATCGACACGAGGTAAGATCCAGAAGATCCAAACCTTTGTTGATTAATGCTGGCTGCGACAGTTCGATTGATTTGGACGAGATCTTCAAGTTCATTCCCAATAAGGTATCGGGAGAGTGAGCCGAAGAATTCGGAAATCGGTTTAGGAAGAGATGTTCGAATTCCTCAGTCTGACCGACCACAATTAGATCATCTACATGAAAGACAATGAAGGAGTGTTTGCTTTTATGAATGAAAAGACACGCGTCTGAGACCAAAGGGTTGTAGTCGATCTCCTCAAACCAAGTTGTCAGCGTTTCGTACCAGTTTTTTGGTGCTTGCTTCAATCCATATAGTGATTTGACAAGTTTGAGATAGGGAGTTTTTCTATCAGACCCTTCTGGCGTCTTGATGTAGATTTCTTCTTCCAGCGGTGCAAACAGAAATGCACTCTTGACATTGAACTGCTTGACAGGTAGTTGGAGATCAATGGCGAGAACCAGCAGTGTCAACAAAGAGGGAAATTTGCCGGTTGGTGCGAATGTCTTGAAGAAGTCTTCGCCGTAGGTTTGGAGAAAGCCTTGAATACAAAGTCTTGCCTTTAGTTTTTTGGGTCAAGAGAGAGTGGCTGGTTCGTCTTGAAAACCCAGGTCGAATATAAAATCTTATCCGGTTTTTCTTTCCGATCAAGCCAAACTTCATGATTTTCGATATTATCAAGCTCGTTTTTTATAGCTTCATTCCGTCCTTCAGCTTTTTTGCAAGTGACGGCTTTCTTGAAGGACGTTGGATCTTCGGTGAAGTGCGAATATTTGATTGGTTTAACCTGGATTGTTTGTTCTCTGAGGATCCGACCCACAGGTTCGTCGATTTGGGGAATAAGCGAGGATTCGATGTCTTCATCGTGCTCGTCAGAAGATTCTTCATCCTCATGTGATTCTCTTTCAGTTTCAGATGCTTCTTTGTCCTCGTCATCATTAGATCTCTCAGTGGGTTCAATCAATCCGTTAGGACATGCTGATTCAACAACAACATTAGGATCTTCTTCAATGAGAAGTTTGCAGGATTGGTTGTGTCAGCTTGCTACTATGTCAGAGACAACCTGAACAAAATATATAAATATATAATAATGAAAGAGACATTATTACAAACCAACAATGAAAGAGACATTATTACAAAACAACAATAAAAAAGAGACATTGTTACTTATGAAAGAGACATTGTTACTCTTTACGCCATAAAAAGAGAAAAATACATATAAAAACATAATAAATAATAAAATATTATTTAATATTCTGATTCTACATGTAAAATAACATAGGGTACCTCAGCCAAAGTACCCCTGTAACTTTACTCCTTCTAGTAGTAAATCCACTTTAAACTACTATAATAATAAGTATAAACATGAATAGTAGAATATACAACCTGTATGACGAAAAGAATAATCATCATACAACAGTAAAACCATAGTACAACTCAAAAGAAACATATGTAAGCATCCTTACATACATAATCTGACATTTATGGCCCAATTGGGATGACATATTACTAATGGTGATCATGACAGATGTTCTACATGGTTACCACTTCAGTTGGACACTCTGAAGCGCACACTTGAACCATATTACATGACAGTAACTGTGGTAATACTCCCATGTCAACCATTGACATCATTGCCAATCTGTCATGGCTCATCCTTAGTAGTTACTACTAAGAATCATGACACATGACAGCCCTCTCTAGCTCTCCTGTTTCGCCACCAAGGCTTCAAAGAAGATATTTAAGAGGCTCTTCTTTCCCCTTGCTTTAATCCCCATCATCTTTTATACATACAACATACATACATAGCATTCCACCAGTCATAGTAACCAGTGTCCTGCCCTGTAAGTTTGTCTATTATAGACCTGATCATTCAGCCCTCTTTCTTCACCAACTGCCAGTCTTTAGCCCATCAACCCAACCGCCTCAGCCTGTCCAGTAACCCATAGAATTGCCCCTTCCTTCAAGAAAAGACCATAACAGTAAGTCCTTTCTTTCAGGAGTTGTGGCCCTTCTAGCCATCTTTACTGGGATCAAAACAACCCCTGCTTGCAGGCCCCAGTTGTAACAGGTCACCAATTTCCTCTGCTTTTGCAAGAAAACCTGTGGAGGGAACTAAACCACCCCTGCTTGCAGGCCCCTCCTTAAAAAATATATCCTTATATTTTTTATATCTCATATCACCACCATATTACCACCCTTTTCTATCTTTGCACCCTGTGTAGCTAGAAGGATCTTAGTCCTTGGCATCACAGAGCGTGACAGGTTGGGGGTTCCAGAAGCAGGCACGAAGTCCAGGAAGGTGACGCTTTTCGAATTTATGATGACACCGTTATCCGTTAGAATTCAATATGACTTCATTTTGGAGTTGAAGCCAATCAGAACACCCATTTCGCCTTGAGGTTCTAGTTTTGATTTCTTTTGGGATGAAAGAACGGCGACTGGGTTTCCGATAGGATGAAAGTAATCCAAGGGAATCGTCTTGTTTTTGAATAGCTCGTACGGGGATTTTTTTGTTTGATGCACGGGGACTTGATTCAGAGTCAATGTTGTAGAACTCAGCACTTCGTTCCATAGATTCTTGCGGAGCCCAGAGTCCAGAAGGATGGTTCTGAGCGACTCAAGGATAGTTCTTTTGAATCGCTCAGCCAGACCGTTCTGTTGGGGTGTGTAAGCATCCGAGAATTGCTGGCAAATTACATTTTTATGACAAAAGTTCTCCAAGGCTGAATTGATAAATTCGGTCCCTCGGTCAGAGTGAAGAACCGAAGGATAATATCCAAATCGTTTAGCTTCAACGTCTATTATTCTTTTTAGGGTTGAGAACACATCAGCTTTTGAGACAAGAGGAAGTGCTGAGAGGAATCGAGTGCAGCAGTCGATGATTGTAAGAATGAATCGATGTTTGCAATGAGAAGATGGGGTAATGGGCCCTATCAAGTCAAGATGCAGTTCCTCGAATGGTTTGGAGGCAACTGAGCTTCTGGTCTTGAATGAGGCCTTGGTGATCTTTACAACAGCGCATGACTTACATGCTTCAGGAGCATTGATGGGAATACCTATCTTACTTCTGATTTGTCTGTAGCTCACGTGTCCAAGCAATTTGTGGAGCATTTTGGCCGACGTTAGGTGAGAGTGAGGGTTTTGAAATTCAAATCGAATCACAGGAATGTTATTCTGATAGTTTCCTTCAAGGAAGAGTTGATTGTTCTTACGAACGTCAAAGTGGTTCATGTAGAAGTGTATCTTGCATTGCTCAAGTACAAGATGAAGAAGAGAAATAAGATTGACAGAGATTTTTGGGACAAATAGAACGTTGTGGAATACAATAGGTTCATTCTTGAAGAGCAGAGAAATTGTCCCTTTTCCTTCAACTTCCAGTGAGTTAGGACCACAGCTCGTGTTAATTAGTCCTTTTTCGCTTTCGTCTAGTTGTATGAAGAACTTCTTTTCAGACACCATGTGCGATGATGATCCAGAGTCAAGAACGAACAGATTGGGATAGTGAGAGGAGAATGTTGAGAAACTTCTGACACTTGCTGTAGGAAGTCCGAGTGATTTCTTAAGGTAAGCTTCTCTTTTTTCAGGAAATATTGCCCAACAGCTTTCCTTGCTGTCAGTGGTAGCCGATGGGTTATGAGAGCCGTTTCTGCATTGGGTGTCTTCTCTAGTAAACATGGTTGCTTCCAAGGTTTCTGAATTGTTGCCGGCAGACACCTTGAGTTCGTTGAGGTGAATCTCTAAGTGGTCAATGAGGGTCTCGGGATTGATGTCCTCGCCGTCCTTAGAGTGAGTAATCTTCTGCTTTATGTTGTCTAGATTTTTCGGCAGTCGACGTAGTAGATTGTATGTGAGAATATCATCCGGCATGTCGATGCCTACATCTTCCATTCTGACTAAGATACTTCTTACTTCTGTTATGAATTTTTCTATGTCGCTGGGATCAAAAATGATGCTTGCAAACAAGTTATAGACTCTTGCACGATTCGACGGTTCTTTGGAGATAAATCGCTTCAGAATGCTTTTCCAGAGCAGCTGAGCGTCTTCTTCGTTTGAGGAGTTAACCACGTTCTTGTGGGTGGTTGTCGAGAGCTTCGCAAGTATGATTGCACAAAGGATCGTATTATTGGTGTCGTCAAGAGCTGGTTCTCCGTTAACAATTTGATCTTTAAGTCCTCCAAGCTTAAAAAGTCCCATGATGCGGGCCTTCCAGGTAGAGAAATTCTCTTCGGTAAGTACCGGAATAGCCTCAATAGTCGTCTTTAGAATAGTAGGGTTAATAGCGTCCATCTCAACGAGTATTAGCGTTTGGTTTGTTTTGCGAATTGGGTTGATTGTTGGTGATTCCTTTGATCGAATTTGACTGTTAATCGTAAAGGATAATTGCTAAAATGGATTGCAAACAAAACCAAACTAATGATAAGAAGTATTAGAGAAGATTTAACAAAACAAGGAAATAGAAGAGAAAAGGAAAGCATACCACTAATGATGGACAATTAAGAAGAGAGACAAGGACTTTTTTTTTTAAGGATAAGGTGGAAGAGACACCGGGGGCAACGGCGCGTCCGGATGGCGTTACAGGTTGCAATGTCCTGTGACACTCCCGGACAGACACCCGCGCAGGGGGTCCCACAGCAAATACAGGTCATAAAGTCATACATGCTACGTGCGCCACCCCCCCAACATGTCAGGCAGTCACCTGACAGGTTGTCATACAGATGTCTGTCGCACAAGCCAAGTCAGAAACTCACCATGAGTTATTGCCCTCCCCCTCATATCACATAACTCACTATATTTAGCCAACTAAACACATAACCGTCAACAAAACCTGCAGATGTACAATACAAATTCAATGTTAATACATACATCTATGTGAATAACTATATGTCACATAAATATACATTATAAGTTAATAATGTTGCATGACACTAGTCTCCCCGACTGGTGACTCTAGTGCCAGCATGGACCGGTGGGACCACCTGGTCCGACCGGGGTGTGGACCTGGTTCAGCAGAATGTGTTCCACCGGTCCCGATCTTGGACTTGTGAAAATCCCACCACCGCCTCATGTCAGTTCTCGTATCCCCCATCTCGAAACACCCTGGTCTACCATACGATGTCTCGCCAGTGCCCGTGCAACAATTGCCGCGTCAAGTTCAACAGAAACGGACCATATATCACGGAACGAACAATTCAACACCATCTCAACAAAGAGAAGAATCAACCGGCTGATGCTCTCCAGCTAGCCCTGAAACAGCATCTTTCCAATCCAGAATCCAATGCCTCACAACCTCCAACACCTCGACCAAGTATGTATTCCCAGACTCCTCAATCTTCACCTTCCACATAAACAAAGCTGATACCCTTTACTACAGAAAAACCAAACCACGATTGGCTTTTTTTATCGCTTTCCCTAGTTTCCTACTTGCACATAATTGCTGGCCTATCCCGAAAAGAAGCTAATACAACCCTTGTCACACTCAAATCGATCATTCACAGCCTTGTTGACAATAACCAAACATTGCAACAAACGGTTCGACCCAACGGTTTTCCCATCGACATTCGCACGGCATTATCATTACTCAACATCAAACCAACCATTCATCGAGCGCTCGCCTGTCCGAAATGTTTCTTCCTCTTTCCTCACAAAAACTCTGCCAAAACTTGTCAACACAAAGAAACCGCAAGAAGTCAAGCATGCAATGCACCACTCTATGACAAAAATAACAAGCCTATCCGTCTCTACTCAACCCAAAGATTTCTCGCCTGGATGAAAAGCTTCCTCCAGAGGCCAGGAGTTGAAGAACTCCTCCAACAATCAGTCGATTATTCAAACGATACCCCTGGTACTTGGCGTTCTGTTTGGGATGGGACTTTCTGGAATTCGTTCAAAGACTCGGATGGAAATGTATTTACCAAAAGGACCGGCAACCTCTCCTTTGGCATATACGTAGATTGGTTCAATCCCCTTGGAAATAAGATCTCCGGAAAACACAAATCCGTTGGCGTCATCCTACTTTTCTGCTTATCTCTCCCTGCCACCCATCGCTACCAACTTCAAAACATATTCTTCGCAGGAATCACGCCTGGGCCCTCTGAGCCATCTGTTCTTCAATGTAATTGCACCGCTAGTCTACGAGCTTCAAGAGTTTTGGCAACCAGGAGTTTTGATTCCAACTTTCAAGCACCCCGATGGACTTCTCATCAAGGCTGCACTGATGTCAGCAGTTTGTGACTTACCCGCCATCAGAAAACTTATTGGCTATGCGTCCCACTCTGCAACTTTCTTCTGCTCCTTTTGTTATCTTCCGCAAACCGAGATCAGCTCCCTTCACTACGATTTGTGGCCTTTAAGATCCTTCCAAAGCCATCAAACTGACTCCCAAAGATGGAAAAACGCAACCACACATTCTCAACGGGCCAAATCACTCACATCAACTGGAGTTTGATGGTCGATTCTCAATGAGCTATCTTACTGGAATCCTGTCGACTGCGTTGTGATCGAGCCTATGCATTGCCCATCAGGAATGGTGGAGTGGCATTGCCAAAGAATATGGGGTCTTGATCTGATTGCGGCAAACATGTCAGACAATCAAAAGCACGACCCGGTTGGCTATCCTTCAACCGAAGATTATTTTAATGACAGCGAATACAAAGAGAATTTAGAACAAATGCAAAACGGCCCAAACACTCCAACAATCAACCTTGAATCCCTTCAGGAAGCACTCATGGACATCGATGAAGAAATCCAACTAGAGGACAACGAGTTCGGCCCACCCGTTTTTTCGGAAAATGATCTCTTGATCATTCGTAAGGTTATTCAACTTACGAAATTACCGGCATGGCTCAATCGCCTCTCTCCTTTGTTCGGCGACGCATCTGCTGGGAAGGTTCGCTCGGCTGACTGGATTACGCTTATCACAATCTTTTTGCCTTTTGCAATTGCAGAGATGAAAAAAAATCCCTCAAGCAACTTTGTTGACGCCTGGTACCACCTTGCAATGCTCACTGAAATTGCTATGCTTTACCAGACTGACGAGGAAAAAGTTCAGCAATATCTTTATCACCTGGTTTCATACCGATCGAACATCACTGCAAACCACCCTGATATGAACCCGACTCCAAATCATCACATGGCCTTTCACATGCCGAAACAAATTCGAGGTTACGGTCCGGTCAACTTTCTTGCCGCTTGGCACTTTGAACAAATCAATGGAATTCTTCAAAAAGCGCCATCCAATAAAAAAATTAGTACGTAGCCATTTTATAAGCCTGACTGGAAAGACAGATACTGATGTGCTCTTGACAGATCAAATGGACCTATCTATGCTAAAGCACGTTGGACGAGCCTCAAATCTTGCTGTTCTGATGGAATCACCGGATGTACCTGCTTTGGTTTCCAAGCTCGGACCACTTTTTTGCCAACAAAAGAAACTGCGCTCGCTGTTAGGGGACATGGGCAGCCTTTCCGGCAAAGAGATTGAAGGCCAAAACTTCAGGAGGTTCAAACCAAATACTCGAATTCCACCTGCAATTTATGAGCGTATCATCTTAATTATGAACTCCCAAAACCGATCAACTAGTTACTCCTTCGTAAACGAACAACACGGCGACTTTGGAAGAAAATACGTACCCGTACCAACTCAAGCCAAAACGCGGAAACACATCAAACATTCTGGTCTCACCTATACCGATGTGGCTTCAGTGGGAAGTAGCATTCTACATTACAAAACCTCAGCACTGGGATCGGCAACAGGGAAGGAGAATTTGCATTTCGGCCAAATTCTCAAAATTTTTCAACTCGTCTTACATGAATCGACCAACCATGGAATGCAACACAGATTATACTCCTTCCTATGCATCTATCCCTTTGAAAAATTATCACCTTTTGACGCTCCCAAGAACCCCTATCCCAGGATATGCCCTGATCTCAATGTCCACGTATACTATGCTCCTCCTGCTTTCACCGACCTTGATCCAGTGTACCGCTATTGTGACCTAATCACTCCGGAAGAAATAATTTTCCATGCTTCCTCCTTTGAGCATGACTCGTCTGTCTTTGATACCAAGCATCATATTTTGGCTGTGAAGGAGTTGTCTCGTGGTCGATCTGGGCTGTTTCTCTGATTATCTTTTCTCTGTTTGTCTTTTGTACATAGTTCCTGTAAACTACTCTGGTCAATCAATTCAATCTACTATTACAAGAACATTCCTCGAGTGCCAAATAACTTGTGTGTAACCTCAAATGATAATTCCAATGAACGTTAAGCACTGAGTGCACAAGCTGAGAAGGCTCAGATGACTGACTGTCCAATCATGGAACAGAGTATTGGGGGTACTCTCCCTGCTTGAACCCTACTCAGCTGTTTTGTTTGAAGGACACAAATGGTCGGTACTCACACAGCTTGAACACCATTCAGCCGTGGTCTTGGAAGAACACAGCTTTTTGTTTGGACAGGTTTATTCCAGCGCTACAAAATAGCAATTTTGGAAGTGATTGAGTGGGGATGTGTTACTTCAGACCTAAATATCAAATGGAAACTTGGTTTTTAGGACTATATACAGATCGGAGTGGATATGAGTAAACCAAGAAAGGTAGGAGTGGATAGGAGTAAACCAAGAAAGGGGAAAGGAATCTGGGGCATACGTGTGGACCAAGGTAGGAGTGGATATGAGTAAACCAAGCAAGGGGAAAGGAATCTGGGGCATACGTGTGATAAGTTCAGAGATAAACCACAAAACAGTTTGGGTGGAGGAGACTGAGCAGAAAAAAGGAGACGCTGTCGTTTAGGACTATGTACAAGTATTGATATGAGACGAGAGAAGTAGGCAGCAAACATAAGGGGAAAGGGATCAGGAGTGCCGAGAAAAAAACTATACGGTGGAGGACATCGTAGATCAAAACTCCTCATCAGTATCTTCCTCCATCTTGACGATGCGCGGATCCAATTCGCCCTCGTCGTCACTAGCTTCACCAGGACTAACTCGGGACCTTTCATTGACAACTTCGATTTGGGGGCGGCTGGAATGGATGTGGAAGCTGGCCTCGTCTTGAGGTAGGATCGAGTCGAAGTCTTCTATCATGTCGAAAACTGGGGTAGTCATCTCTAAAGCCTTCTTCTCGGCAAAGCTCAACCCATTCAAGAATTGAATTGAGTAGAAGTCTTCTGGGAGGCCAACAGGGATGCGCGCATTGTCGTCGGGAATCTGGGGAGAAGGACGCCTGCGCATTCGTGCGGTAGCTCCTGCAGAGAAGCGAGATTGCTTCTTCTGCTTTGGGTTTACAAAAATCTTCTGTGATCTGCGGCGCCACTCGATCCAGTCAATGTAGGCAGTCGCCTTTTCAGATCTCCAAGTTGGAGTCTTCGGCAAGGCTAGTGGTTGGCCATTCTCCTCAGATAACTCATCCTCTGAGTTAACAAACTTATCGTTGAACGGGTCGATGAAGCGCGAGTGGATCCCCTGTTTTTGAAGGTAAAGCTGCCTTGCCTCGGATTTCTGCAAGAAAAATGTATCAGAAAAAGTGTTGATGCATCATAAGAAATTTGGCGGACTTACACGTCGTAAGCTTTGACGCTGAGTATTTTTAGCCTGATCTTCAGACAAGGCAGTATCGCCCTTTTGGCCTCGCTTGAAATGTTGGCGCAAGCTTTTGGCATGACGCCAATAAATAGCCATCAAGGTGTGATCGTCCATCGAGATCTTCCCCGCCTCGGTTTGAGCAACTAGACCAAATCAACCACAAGCTAGCCCCCACTTCCAGACACGGATGAAAAACTGACACATAATCTGGTTGTATCGATCATCCCAATGTTTTTCCCAATCCATTGTAAATCGTGGAATGCCCCAGCGCTTCATGGTTGCATGGATATATTGGATGTAGTCGTTATCGATTTTGGTGTTACCTTCAATTTGATTTATTTCCCTGAGTTGGATTCGGTGGCCAGCGGAATCGTTTGGCGGCTGAGATGATATATCAAAGAAGCCCTCGATTTTTTCTCTCTCGGCAGTAGATGGTGGGGAGGGCACAGGGTCAGTCGCGGAGGAACGTTTCATCAAACAACGCGAGAGATTGTAACAGCTAGTCTTTGTTGCCATGCAAAAACTGTCAGTCCATATTTTGGGATGATGTAGATCGAGGGAAATGTAACATACAAGAAGCTTAGGTCCCACCCCTTCCAAGTCCACCTTTTCCAAGTCATGGTCGGCATTGTTCTTCTTTGCGTCTTTCAGTTGTTTGGCCGTAAGTGATTTGCGAGCTGATGGGGATGAGTTTGTTGAGCTGGAAGGAGTACCGTTTTGCACTGTGATGTGCTGAAAGAGCTGTTTGAGGTTGGCGATCTCTTCTCTTAATTTTTTATTTTCGTCCTCCACGAAGTTCAATCGGTCCGCTTCAGGCGTGCGGCTGGCACCATTGACCATGTCGGGAGCAGTGTTACAATTCGCGGCAAACCCGTCCATCTGGAATAGACAAATATAAATAGTAGATACGAGATTCCAAAGGTCAGAAAACAGACAACAAGGATGTGGTGGGGATTGGGTTGGAGGGGATACGCACCCTACATTGTTATGTTTTTGACCGAGGCTAGGGTGTGGTTCGCAAGAGGCCGGACCAGTTCGACGCTGTTCAATGTTTCAAATGTACATAAAAGAAAGATCCGTCAGCCTACGGTTCGCGTCCTCCAAGCCTTTGACTGTGATGCAAATGCATACATATGAACAAATGCATATATATGCGAGACTTCCATACATATTCATATGTATGCATTTGCATTTGCATTGTTCTACTTTTTTTTGCTGTGTATGCGAAGGGGATATGTATTTATGTGTATGAAAAAGAAGGGGTATGGGATGCTGTATGCATAATTCCTGTGCAGATTGTTCCTTATGTGTATATCATGTATGTATTTATTGACATTAAGGACAGGTGATATGATGTGTTTGGGCAGAAATGCTGTCATCATGATTTAATCCCACTTAAACCCGCATGTACTGTGGTACCGTATGGAGGTGAATCATGGTACAGCCTGCATGGCACTAGCAATACATGTGAATGACAGCTGCAGGAGAATACTTCCTGTTTTTAGACGGGACATGACTGTCCGGACGGTGTGACAGGACATTGCAACCTGTAATGCCTTCCGGACGCGCTGTTGCCCCCGGTGAGATTGAGAACAGAAGTAAATTGGATTGGGCTGATGGAGAGTTTCAGATTGAAAGGGATCAGTTTTTCCTTGACACACAACAAGAGAACATTAAAAAGAAGGAAAGAGAAAAAAAGAGAAATAAAGAAAGGAGAATGACAAACAGCACAGTGAAGTGATGTTGGATTGAAATGATGCCTGAATTTGAAGTCTTGACGGTTTCAAGATTCAATGCTTGATAATTCAGAAGTGTGCAAAGAAATGAGTATTACTTGAGGCAGCAAGTGAGTTGAGTGAGGAAACTTTACAATATTCAGGTCTTGATGAAGGCAATCTTGATTTCCGTTTTGAGATCTTGATCCAGGGAAAAAGGTTTGAGAATTTTTGATGAACGAGTTTGAGATTCTTGTCGAGTCTGATTGAACTTCATTTGACTTGATTCTTGCTTTTTGTTGGATCTAACAGGAAACCCCTGGCCGAGTATGCCAGAGGGTTTGATCTTGCTGTGATGCGCGCTACACGTTTGACTAGGAATTCAGAAATTCAACACATGAAGAGAGATTTATTACTCTTATAGAATATATAAACAAGTCTAATAGTATTACTTGAGGCAGCGAGTGAGTTGAGTGAGGAAACTTTACAATATTCAGGTCTTGATGAAGGCAATCTTGATTTCCGTTTTGAGATCTTGATCCAGGGAAAAAGGTTTGAGAATTTTTGATGAACGAGTTTGAGATTCTTGTTGAGTCTGATTGAACTTCATTTGACTTGATTCTTGCTTTTTGTTGGATCTAACAGGAAACCCCTGGCCGAGTATGCCAGAGGGTTTGATCTTGCTGTGATGCGCGCTACACGTTTGACTAGGAATTCAGAAATTCAACACATGAAGAGAGATTTATTACTCTTATAGAATATATAAACAAGTCTAATAACAACACACCATCAATAATGGAACCAACATCCACAAAAAATGATGTTTTTAATGGTTCAAATAACCATAACAATTTTTTTAATAAAAATCAGCCTAAGTCTGAATTAGACCCAGGAAGATTAAGTGAATTCTTTGAAGTTCCTACAAAATCACAAAAGGAAAATACCGCAATGAGTAACATATCACTAGAATCTAGTAAAGTTATATTACAGGGACTATCAAAATTGGAAGCCTGGCCAACATTTTCTGCAGAAGGAGAATACAATCATGTTGACTTTATCAAATGGATAGATACTATCCAAGAAGATACTAGAATAGAAGACATTGTTATTACTTCTAAATTGAAAAATTTGTTTACTGGTATAGCCCATGAATGGTTTTCAAGCGTAAGAACCATGGTTGGAGACCAGCCTTGGTCCTTTTAGAAAGATGCCATCACGAAGAAATATGGCACAGCAGCTTGGAGGAGAAAGCTCCTCATGAGCTACCAAAAAGAAAAATTCATTCCTGGGTCTACACCAGCCGCAAATTGGGTTACCAGACAATACAAAAGGATTATGGCTTGTGAACCCCAAACAAACCATGAGAGTTTGATGTTCAAATTATTCACCCAAATAGATGGAGAGGTCAGCTATGCAGCCCAAAATTCAATGAAGGACAATAAAACACTTACTTCTTTAATTAATGTCTTAGAAGATATAACTGAATACACTAGTATAGGACAAAGAAAAAAATATGTGGGAAGTAAAACATACCCAAGCAGCAATATCCCTGATAAACAGGAAACAACTCAAAAACCAGTTCTGGAAGTTAAATGCTATTCTTGTGATAAAATGGGCCACACTTCTAGAAACTGCCCAAAAAACTCTAAAAAAGTAACTACCATAGAGGATCAGAGTGATTCTGAGGTAGAATCTGAAAGTAATAAAGATCAGCAAGATAACTCTGCAGCTATAATTTGTGTAATGCCTACAGAAGTTAATTACTTTGTGACCGCTGTAAGTGGAAGCAATAGAATTGTACAAATCAAATGTAGAAATAAAAATTGCAAAGTAATTTTAGACTCAGGAGCTTTTAAATCAGTTGTCAGTCAACATTACTTTTCTAAATTCTGTGAAAATTGGAAAACATTTGTCAGATCAAAGTGTAAAGACAAATTCCATAGTTGTTCAGATAAGCTGACTACTATGGGCATAGTCATGGTGAATCTAACATTTGGAGAATATGTTTTTCCAACAGAATTTGTTGTTCTTGAAAATGCAGTGGTTGACTACTTTATAATGGGTAATGATTATTTGAGTCATTTTAAAATCTCTATCATGAATGATCAAGGAAGTAGTAGGAAAGGATAATAGTAATTACCCCTTTTTATTAGATGGAGCAAAGATAGTAAGCTCATAATGCACTGCAAGAAAATTGTGTTCAAGAAGTGGTAGAACAGTCAAAGATTAATTTGTCTCTATCTGATTCACAAAGAAGTGATTTATTCGTGTTGCTATCTGAATGCAAGGCTGCATTTGCTACAGTAGCGGAACCATTTGGAGCTATCAAAGGCCATGAAGTAAAACTTAGCCTTAATATTGATAGAACTTATCCACCTGTTCTTAGGAAAGCACCTTATCCAGCAAGTCCCAGGAGCAAAGAGGCTTTTGAAGAACACATACAATCACTCCTTGAATTGAAAGTTATCAGAAAAGTGGGGGCAAATGAAATAGTTGATATTACAACTCCAGTAATTATAGCCTGGCACAATAACAAGTCTAGATGTAAGCCCTGCTCCTCACAGGCTTACACAAACCTGTCACAATATTACATAAGCTGATTCTGCCTTGTATTTAGTCTCTTCTTTCCCCTTTAACTAGACAGCAGAGATCTTTCTCTCCTGTCTAGGTAAGTACCTTTCCTTCATTCCTTCTCTTCTAAATTCCTTTTCTCATTGCCTTCACTTGTAGATACTAACTAGAGAGATCTTTCTCTCCTGTCTAGATTGCAATTCACCTCACTTTGGTACTAGAACCCTCCAGAGGCTCTTAGCCTGGTTCCTCCGTGCCACGATCCTGACCGATCCTTCTATAAAGAACCAGTGAAGGGACTCAACCCTTACACTAGATTAGTGGGAGATTTCAGAGCCCTGAACACATACACTAATCCAGACAGGTATCCAATGCCTAAAATAATGGAATCCTTAGCAAAACTACATAAATCCAAGTACATGACATGCATGGATGTCCTTAAAGGCTTTCATCAAAACCTCATCCATAAAGACAGCAGGCAATTTTTGCGCATTGTTTGCCATCTTGGGATATTTGAATACCTACATATGCCCCTTGGTATTAAAAATGCACCATCCCATTTTCAAAGGATGATGGATACAGAATTCTCTAATGAGTTGAATCAAATTTGGCTCATTATCTACATAGATGATATTATCATTTTTTCAGATAATTGGGATGACCATATTATAAGAATAAAAACCATACTTCATAAAGTTGTAAATATGAATATGAAAATTTCACTATCAAAATGCCAGTTTGGCTTTTGTGAATTAAAGGCTTTAGGTCATATAGTTAGTGGACTTTCTCTTGGAAAAGATAAACACAGAGTAGCTGCAGTTCTTCTTAAACCAGTACCTCAAAATGTGAAAGAAATGCAAATATTTCTTGGGTTTGCAGGATATTACAGACTCCACATAAAGGACTTTGGTACTATGGCCTCCAGCCTGTATAAACTTTGTAGTCCCACAGTAGTCTTTGAAATGACTGCAGAAATAATACAAGAATATGAGTCTATCAAGTTTGCATTGACAAATGCACCCTTACTTTTCCACCCTGATCCAAAATTAAGATTTAAGCTATATGTGGATGCTTGCATGGAAGGAGTAGGAGCAGCTTTACACCAAGTACAAATTGTCAATGATAAACCACTAGAAGGTGCAATCTGCTTTATATCAAGACAACTGAAGGACTCTGATAAACAGTATGGCACTTCTCAGCTAGAATTTTTATGTCCAGTATGGGCTGTAGATAAATTGTACTATTATCTAGATGGATGTGAATTTGATTTTATCACTGATTGCATGGCCCTTAGGTCTCTTCTCAATATGAAAACACCTAAAAGGCACATGCTTAGGTAGCAAATAGCCATCCAAGAGTGGAGAGGCTCAATGAAAATAATCCACAGAGACAGAATTGTTCATAAAAATGCAGATGGGCTGTCAAGGTGGGCATTACCAAATAACCCTGACAACCGAGCTTATGATGAGGATACCTCAGAAAGTACAATTCATCAATTTTACCGTTTCCAATGACCATGTCAGAATTTCTGGCCAATTGGACATTGCCAAATGACAAATCCAACCCAGCATTTGAAGAAGAATATGTTGAAGACACAAATCCCATTTTGGCCATATCAATGTCTGGATTGTCTTCAACCTTTTGGGAATTGATAGAAAAAAGCTATGAAACTAACAAGAACACTGTAATAATTCTTAAATTATTAAAGTCCAAACATTCTGATCAAGGACTTATAGAAGGCCTTGAAGGAATTTGGAAAAAACATTTTAAAGAAAGCAGATGTGTTCTTCTAGATGGACTGATTTATCACAGAAGAGAACATAATTGTCAGCCTCCCTGATGCCAAGGACAAGTCCTTCTAGCTACAGGTGGTGCAAGGATATATGGAAAGAGTATATTAACTCTGGGTAAGGTACAATGTTACAATTCCCAAAAGATATGGGGGAATTGTGACGTAAAAATTGAGAGAAAAATAGGTTAATAATTATATTAAATAAATTTAATATAATTAAAAACCAGAGGGGCCTGATAAATCAGGGGTGGTTTAGATCCCTCTAAGGTATCTTACAAATAAATGCAGAGGATTTAGGTACCTGGAACACTGGGGCCTGTTGGAACAGGGGTGGTTTAATCCCAGGAATGGAAATGGGGGAATATCTTCAAGAAAAGGGTTATTACTTACTAGTAATAAACCTTGAGGGATCTTGGGGATATTCTGGGTGAAACTGGACAGTTTGAAGCGCTTGGATGGATGGTTGGTGGAGCTTGATGGGCACTGTGAAGTTGTTGGGGAAGACAGGGCTAAAGAATAACTACTAAGAAGCTTACCAGACTGTGTTATAAAGATGTATATATCTAATAAGAAGTGGGTAAGGTTGTTAGTGGGTATTGGGAAGCATGAGGAGCCTTCTTTGGGCGGTTGAAGAGCTCCTTAAATAGTCTTGAGTTCCCTCTGGGGACCCTGTAGGTGTTATTGGCCAACTTGTGGGATCTTTGGACCACATTTTGGCCATCTTTGCTTTCTTGGTGACGCTTCAGCAGCCCCTGCTTTGAATACACGTCACCAATTGATTTTATTATGATATTTATTATTTATTTATTCATTTATATTGAGGTACAGTCTGTAGTACATTAGTACTATTAATACTAGTGGCTTATGAGTATTTGTAATAAGCCACAGTATTGTCTGTACTTGTTTGTTTATTCAATATGTATTAATTATTAATATCATTCAATATAATTAATTATGTAGTCCCCAGTAATCTTTATTACATATGTAACATATGTAATGAGGTTACTGGGGCGTGTTTTTATGGATTTGGGGGTACCTGAGTGACTGTGGAGTCCGCGTGCCACGCTGGGAGCCTGTAAGGGGCTTGTTGCTTGCGCGGGGGCTTATATCCCAACTTTGACGCGGGCTCTCAGTCACGCGGGTTGAACTTGAGGTTCTGCGGACTGCGGTACGCGGGGTTTGAGTAAAACACGGTGTATTTACACTATCTCCCCTAATTTACACAACACCTCATTTCCGTGACTGGAAATGGGGTTTAAGCATATGTGTATATGTATATAAGCATAGATTGATGCAAGTTCCTTTTTATTAAAGGTACTTGCTAATTATTCTTTGCTAATTTACATAGTGAAGGAGTGAGAATTAGGGGTACCTGTGAGTGAGGTACCCTAGGTTAAATTTAGTGTAGATTCAGAATATCAAATAATATTCTAAATATTATTTGATATTCTATATTTTTTTATAATAATTTTGTGGTAAACTTGTGACAGGTTGCTCTGTCATAGTAGCAAGCTGACATTCCCTACCACCAAGATAAGTCTCCCGGAAAAAGGTAATTTTCTAACTAAAGACAAGGTTATTTAAGGAAAAAATTTCAAGAGGACCTCTTGGATGCCCTGTAATTTCTCAGATGAATTGCTCCATCTGGGATATTATTTTCAGGTAACCACTCATCTTTGTCTGCTGATTGGTTCTTATATCTGACAAGATAAAGTCTTGTGTCTTTTCCCTGTATCCTCTCTTTTTTATCTTTCAGGATTTTATGTACTTTCAATTGTCCAGAGGGTGGGACCTCAATCAGGGGAACTGGTTGTTGAGTAGCTGGTTCCTCTTCAGTTCTAGATTGGTACTGTTTTACTAGACTGACTGGGAATACTGGGTGTTTTCTTGATAGTTCCTCTGTCAGTATGACTTCCACAGCATTTTTTCCATGAAGTTGTTTAATGGTAAAGGGACCTATAAAAGGGGGCTTTAGCTTCCTGCTACCTCCCAAGTTATTGAAGTTAATAGTGGATAAAAGGACCTTATCTCCTATTTTAAACTCAGGTTCTTTGTGGCTTTTATCCCATCTCCCTTTGTTGTATTCTACTGCTTCTTCCACGCATTTCTTAGCATGTTGTTGGGTCAGATCTAACATTTTCTTGAAATCTAGTGCTGTTGGATGCAGGTGGGGTAATTTATCATTCAAAGTATCTTTGGGCATGCGTGGTATCCATCCTCTTTCCAAGACATATGGAGCTTCTTTGGTGGAGGAATGTTTACTACTATTATAGGCAATTTCCAATGCTGGTAGTAGACTAACCCAATCATGAGTGTATCCATCATGATTCTTAAATTCAAATCCAAAGGAGCAGAATCTACGCAACATATCTTCTAGAGTTTGTATCATTCTTTCTGCTAACCCATCAGTCTGAGGGTGATAAGCTGTGGAGAAAGCTAGTTTAGTACCAAGCATGTCATGTAGGTTCCTCCAAAATTCTGATGTAAATTTGGGGTCTCTATCACTAATTATAATTTTGGGTATACCTACATCAGCCATGATCCTATTCCAAAACAACAGGGCAACCTCCATGGCAGTATCATCTTTATGGTTAGGTATGAACCTGGCTCTCTTGGAGAATCTGTCTACAACTACTAGTACTGAGTTATATGAGAAGGATCCTCCTGGGGGTAGGCCTGTCACAAAGTCCATGTTTATGATTTCCCACTTGTCAGTTGGTTCAGATATTTTCTGCAGTAAGCCAAATCTTTTTCCAGTTTGCTTATTGCCTTTCTGACACGCATCACAAGATTTGATATAGTTGTGTACTTGTTCTTTCCAATTGATCCACCATGCTGTATATTTAATTCTCTCCACTGTTCTTTCTTCAGAAAAGTGTCCAGAATTAACATTATCATGGCATTCTTTCAGAATGTTATCAATTTGGGAAGGGTCACTTAGCACTAGTACACTTGAATGCCTATTCCTGAAATATATAAGGCCATCTAGGAGACTGAACTTTCCAAGTTTATAATGTTTGGCTAATTCTTCTGGTAGACTGGCTATTAGTTCTGTTGAGCTGTTTTCATTTCTAAGTATGTCTACTAGTTTTAACAACTCAGGGTTCTTGTCATAGCTATTCTGGACTAATTCATAAAATGCATCATCTAAGTCACACACATGAATTCCTAGGATGGGAAATATGTCTTCATCTTCTGGGTCATAAGCAGGATTATCTGGGTTATTAGGCAAGGCCCATCTACTTAGTCCATCTGCATTTTTGTGCTTGGCTCCTGATTTATGAATAATAGTCATATGTCCTCTATACTGCTGAATTGCAATTTGCCATCTAAGCATATGTCTATTAGGGGTCTTCATATTCATCAAGGTTCTTACAGCTGTGCAGTCAGTTACCACTAGGAAGTTAGATCCTTCAAGATAGTAATGTAACTTTTCCAGAGCCCAAACAAGTGCTAAACATTCCATTTGGCTTGCTCCATATTTCTTCTCAGTACTTTTGATTTGTCTTGAGATGAATAGAATGGGTTTCTCTGCAGGTTTATCCTCTATTATGAACTCCTGATGAAGGGCTGCTCCTAGACCATCTAAACAAGCATCAATATACAGTATAAATGGTTTAGTATAGTCAGGTTGTGCTAAAACTGGTGCAGTGGTAAGGAGTCTCTTTAACTCTTCATAGTTTTGTACTCTATCATAGGTCATTTCAAATATTGTATCATGATTACAGAGTGCGTAGAGGCTTTTACTTACATTTGCAAAATTGGGGACATGTTGGCGGTAATAACTACAGAAACCTAGAAAGGACATAATTTCTGTTCTGTTCTGAGGCATGGATTTCATTAAGACTGCTGCCACTTTATTCTGGTCTATAGCCAGGGAAAGACCTGAGACTACTCTTCCTAGTGCTTTAAGCTCTCCATATCCAAAGTTACACTTTTTGATGGACATTTTTAACCCTGCTTGTGTGGCAGTTTGGAGTACTATATTGATTTTTTCTAGGTGAGTTTCCCAGTCATCAGAGTAAATGATAATGTCATCTATGTATACCATCATCCAGTTTTGTCTAATGAATGAGCCAAAAATGGAGTCCATCATTCTTTGGAAGTGTGATGGCGCATTCTTTATGCCAAAAGGCATTCTGAGGTATTCAAAAATCCCTAGGTGACATATAATCCTCAGGAATTTCCTACTCTCAGGAGCTATGGGGATCTGATGGAACCCTTTCAGTACATCCATAGTGGTGATATACTTGGCCTTAGATAAGTTGTGTAATGAATGGTCTATCCTGGGAATAGGATAGTAGTCAGGTCTGGTGTAGTTATTCAGAGCACGGAAATCTCCCACCATTCTTGACTTTTCATTATGCCAGGCAATTATTACAGGTGTAGTGACTTCTACCTGTTCATTATGTCCAACTTTTCTCAGGACTTTGAGTTCTTGTAGCTCTTTGATGTGTGTTTCCAGAGCTTCTCTTGATTTGGGGCTGGAGGGGTAGGGTGGTCTCCTTAACTGTGGGGGATAAGGTTTGTCAATATTAAGTTCCAATTTCATGTCATGGCCCTTGATGTTACCAATTGGTTCTTCTGTAGTGCAGAAAGCTTCCTTATGTTCAAAACAAGTTTTCAATACATCCATCTTCTGTTCCTCATTTAATATGTCACTGACAGCAGCTTGTGATAAGTATTCTTTCTGGAAAGATAGTAGATCTTCTTGGATTTCAACATTGTTAATGGTATCTGGTATCTTGATGTTAATGTTGCAGATTTGGAATTTTCTTTTCCAATCACCACCAATAGTGTAGAATCTATCTTTACTCTGGAAAATATCTATACCATACATACAGAAAGCATCATTACCTAGGATCAGGTAATCACAGACTGCATCTTGTAACACTACAAATTCAACAGATAACCTAAGGGATCCTTTAGAGTGAGGAAATATTAGAGGTATGGATACTACTCCAATAGGTTTCATGGCTGAGTTGCAACTACTGAACTTGGCTTTTGGCATGGGCATTAAGTTATCTCTCCATCTGGGGTGACATTCATCTAGAAAGGTACTACTGGCACAAGAACAGAAGGCTCCTACGTCAAGGAGGACTCTTATTTCTTTGTTGTCAAACAAGACAGTAGTATAACTAGTTTTCCCCATGGTGTAACTCATACCAGCTTCAGGTTTATTGGTGAGTAACTTTGCGTCAGATATATGGCCAACCTTCATGGAAGGATCCCATCTCTGTGGTAAATTAGAGTCACCATGTATAGCATTAATGGATAATTCATCCCCAATGTCAGCTTGTATAACTGAGATTCTCATCAAGTCTTCTTCAGCTGGTTCATTCATGACTATTTCAAACTGGGACTGGGTATCTTCTTCAGTTTCTGATGGGGTGTTCATTACTACCATATTTACTCTTTTACGTATATTGGTACATTCATTTTTCCAATGACCCTTTTCTCCACACTTGAAACATTCAGGAGTAGCAGTTTTCTTGGGTATTTCAGTTGTGGGGTTAACCTTTGTGGATTCTTTTTGGAACTCTTTTCTCTCAGGGATGTTATTCCTGGTGTACTTCTTGTTCCATCCATTAAGGACTACCATTTCATTTAATACACTGCTGAATTCTGTCAGGTCTACATCTAGTGAGGGGAATCTACATCTCATTATACTCTCAAGATTTCCTTTACATTGACTCAGTAATCTGTTGTTGGCTTCTTCATCTGAGACTTTGTCATACACACATTCAATCCTTCTTCTTTGTTTCAAACACCATTCAGAAGCTGTTTCTGTGGTTGGATCAAAGTAATCTTTTTCAAAGGCTTGGCGCTTTTCATTTTTCCAAATTCTGGTGCCAAACTGGGCTTTGATTAATTCTTTCCACACTGACCAAGATTGGTGTCCTACAGCTTTACTTTTGGTAATAAACCAAGTAGAAGCCATTCCTTCAAAGAGTACAGTAAGTCTTGAAGTGATGACTTCATCATCAGCTTGGTAAGTCCTTACTATGTGATCAATGTATTCTATGAAACTCATGTGGTCATATTCTCCCTTACCATCAAACTTGGGCCAATCTTTTAAGGGGGGCATAAGTTTGTGTATAGCAGTCATATCAGAGTTTCTGTAAGGTGTGGACATTCTGGTATCTTTGGTCATAGGTCTATTCTGCATAAAAGGATTGTTATACCTAGGTTGGGCACTATTGGTATTGAGGGTGTTATGTTTTTCTTGAGGGACAATGTTGGGACTCAAGTATTGGAGATTCTTGTAAGGATTATTTTGTTTCTCCTCTCTTTTGTTATAATAATTAGAATTAATATTAATGTGAGGAGCTTCATCTCTGTCAAGATACGTGGTGGGTTTAATGTCAGGTACCTTGTCACCATACTTATTCCAACTGTTTGTTGCTTGGTTAACCATCTCTTCTTCACTGTATGAGCTGCTGGGCCCTTGAGGCTCATGGTATTGTGGATTCATTTTCTCCTCTTTCAAGGATTCTATACCTGAGATGATAGTTGTTAATTTAGAAATTACATTGTCTTTCAATTTCAATGATTCAATTTCAGAGGTAAGGACTGATAATTTGTTGTTAACTTGTTCCTCTAGTTTCTCAAATTTTGTATTGAAATTGTTATTAAGATTTATAATTAAATCCTCTAGTTTGTTGTTATTTGTTTCATCCTTTTTGAGGGAATTAATAACATACTCTGCCATTGTAACTTGGGAAGTTTGCATTTCTTCAAGAACATCTAAAGTATCATTAGTATTTTTGTTGATTTCTTTTGTTATTACTTTAAGATTCTCACTGGTTTTGTTAAGTTCCATCAACATTTCACTATGATGTACGGGTAACTCAAGGGGCAAAGGTTTGTCCAGTGTTTGCAAAACTCTCATGGTACGCGCAGTAATATTGTCTTTAATTTCTTCCAAGCTTGTATCTATTTTATTAATAATTATCTTTAGATTTGCTTCATTATTAATATCTAAAGTGTTTAAATTATTATTAAGGGCTTCAATAGAATCAAACAAAGAATGTATTACAGAGGGTGCTAATCTATGTTCTTGTAGAGATTGGCCGCAATCAGAAGGAGATCTGTGGCCTTCTTCCACTTGACTGGGTCGTCGAAGTTGATGGAAGAGGAGCTTTTGTTCTTCCCTTTGTCTATTTTCTTGAACTTCAGGGTGTTCTTCTTGGGCGGCGCGGGGAAGTGGATCTTCTTTTCCTCCCAAGGGTTCCAACCCTTTACATAGGCTTCTATCTCGTCGTTGGGGATCAACTTCTGGAGAGCCTTCTGACTGTCTTGCGCCGTAGTCAGCAAGGCTCTCAGCTCTTCTGTAGGCCCCTGCCTTAAGGAGGCTTGGCACTGTTTCCAAATGGAAACGTGCTCTTTCACCCGGTGTCTGATCTGTTCTTCTTTCGAGAGGACCTGGATTTCCGGGGTGGAAGGGGGTTTCTGGGTAGCTGCCAACGAATCTGGGGGTCTCTCGTCGACGTCCATGGGGGTTTCTGCTTCCGTTTGAGGAGGCGGGAGCTCTTGGGGCGTCACTGAGAGCTCTTGGGGAGTTGGGGTGGCCTCCGGCGTGGCTGGGACAGGGCCTTTGCGCGCTATGTTCGTCATCTGTAGGTTCTTGACGCGCTGGTGCAGTTCCTTGGACGCCGCGAGTTCTTGTTGGACAGGGTAGGAGACCTCGAAGTTCTGGTTTGGTCGACCTGGTGGATTTAGCCATTATAAGTTATTTTTCTTATGTATTTTTATATGTAATAAGTACTTACTGGGCTGGTTTTCCGCGTCGACGGTGGGAACAGTCTCTGCTTGGGTGGGGTTTTCAAAGGAAGCCACTGAAAGGAGATGTGTAAGTGCGGTGGGGATATCTGTTAAGAAAAAGAATGGTACGTACTTCTTTCCTGATATCTTTCCTTAGCTATCTTTTCTTTCTTCAGTTTTAATCCGCGTAGATAATTATGAAGGGTTATTTCCGCTTCAAGGTTTCTTTCTTCTCTAAGGTGAGAATGGTAAGCGGCAAGGATTATTCTTTCTTCTTCAGTGAGAAGGTCCCAATCTGTAGGGCGGTAGTTTCGTATCTCTTCCTCTTTTTTGAGGCGTAAAATTTGAAGGTAATGCTGAATAAGGGTGGCGTTCTCTTGTAGACTCACTGTACACGCCGCAGATGTAAAAAAATAAGGAATTGTAAGTATTTTTAATACTGTAATTTTTTTTAGAATTTTTTTTTATTAGTATGTATATTAATTGTATTAAAATAAAAATTAAAAAACTTACGATTTTTTGTTATTTTTGTTGGGTTGGTTTTTGTAAAAAAAGATAAAGTAAAAACAGTTTTTTGTTAGTTTTTTGAATTTTTATAGGATGAGGATTTATAAAAAAGGTGATAATTTTTATTGGTTTTTATATGTATTTTTTAAATAAAAAAATAAAAAATTACGGGTTTTTTTTATTTCAAAAATAAATTTGAAAATTTCCCGGCCAGACCCCCAATTGTCAGCCTCCCTGATGCCAAGGACAAGTCCTTCTAGCTACAGGTGGTGCAAGGATATATGGAAAGAGTATATTAACTCTGGGTAAGGTACAATGTTACAATTCCCAAAAGATATGGGGGAATTGTGACGTAAAAATTGAGAGAAAAATAGGTTAATAATTATATTAAATAAATTTAATATAATTAAAAACCAGAGGGGCCTGATAAATCAGGGGTGGTTTAGATCCCTCTAAGGTATCTTACAAATAAATGCAGAGGATTTAGGTACCTGGAACACTGGGGCCTGTTGGAACAGGGGTGGTTTAATCCCAGGAATGGAAATGGGGGAATATCTTCAAGAAAAGGGTTATTACTTACTAGTAATAAACCTTGAGGGATCTTGGGGATATTCTGGGTGAAACTGGACAGTTTGAAGCGCTTGGATGGATGGTTGGTGGAGCTTGATGGGCACTGTGAAGTTGTTGGGGAAGACAGGGCTAAAGAATAACTACTAAGAAGCTTACCAGACTGTGTTATAAAGATGTATATATCTAATAAGAAGTGGGTAAGGTTGTTAGTGGGTATTGGGAAGCATGAGGAGCCTTCTTTGGGCGGTTGAAGAGCTCCTTAAATAGTCTTGAGTTCCCTCTGGGGACCCTGTAGGTGTTATTGGCCAACTTGTGGGATCTTTGGACCACATTTTGGCCATCTTTGCTTTCTTGGTGACGCTTCAGCAGCCCCTGCTTTGAATACACGTCACCAATTGATTTTATTATGATATTTATTATTTATTTATTCATTTATATTGAGGTACAGTCTGTAGTACATTAGTACTATTAATACTAGTGGCTTATGAGTATTTGTAATAAGCCACAGTATTGTCTGTACTTGTTTGTTTATTCAATATGTATTAATTATTAATATCATTCAATATAATTAATTATGTAGTCCCCAGTAATCTTTATTACATATGTAACATATGTAATGAGGTTACTGGGGCGTGTTTTTATGGATTTGGGGGTACCTGAGTGACTGTGGAGTCCGCGTGCCACGCTGGGAGCCTGTAAGGGGCTTGTTGCTTGCGCGGGGGCTTATATCCCAACTTTGACGCGGGCTCTCAGTCACGCGGGTTGAACTTGAGGTTCTGCGGACTGCGGTACGCGGGGTTTGAGTAAAACACGGTGTATTTACACTATCTCCCCTAATTTACACAACACCTCATTTCCGTGACTGGAAATGGGGTTTAAGCATATGTGTATATGTATATAAGCATAGATTGATGCAAGTTCCTTTTTATTAAAGGTACTTGCTAATTATTCTTTGCTAATTTACATAGTGAAGGAGTGAGAATTAGGGGTACCTGTGAGTGAGGTACCCTAGGTTAAATTTAGTGTAGATTCAGAATATCAAATAATATTCTAAATATTATTTGATATTCTATATTTTTTTATAATAATTTTGTGGTAAACTTGTGACAGGTTGCTCTGTCATAGTAGCAAGCTGACAATAATAGTTCTGTAGTGTTAATACTAGATGAACATATTGAGATTGTTCTTAATGAATGCCATGACCCTGTCACAGCTGGTCACTTCTCTACTGATAGGACTATAGCCAGAGTCCAAGGTCTGGCGTGGTGGCCAGATTGGAAAAAACAAGTAACACAGTATTGTGATTCATATAGAAGAACCCAAAGGAAGATGGGAAGTAATAAATATGGATTTTGTTACTGCTCTACCATCTGCGGGAACAGATAACTTCAATGCTGTTTTACGGAATCATGTTGACAGTGCTTAGGTCAATACTGGTGCAAATTTCACAGGGTATTTTTAGGTCCATATATTTTGAAATCAGAGGCGCACCAATGCGTATGAACTGTATAGATGGATTTTCAACATGGAAAATCTGTGGTCTTAACGTATTGGGTGACTTATGAAGAAAACATCAAGGTTGAAGAAAACATCAAGTTTCAATAGTTTCAAAACATTATACAGACTGGTTTTTTAGCCTGATGGCATTATGGAGCTCTCACTGATGAGGAATTCTTCAGCCACCAAGTGCTTTTGGGTCAAAATCAGAAGCACTTGGATGGCAAGTGCTTTTGGGTCAAAATCAGAAGCACTCAGATGGCAGCCAGGAAGTTGTGTCAACCACACTGCTGGCATCTAAGCACGTTGTTGCAGATTTGGAAAATGAATTCCAAGTCTTTCTCTGATGGCTTACTGAATGCCAAGCTTGAGGCGTCTGGGGTTTAGGTCTATTTGGAGGCTGAGGTGGAGGCGGTCTGATTGGCGGTGGTAGTTTGATGCGACTCGTTCATAAGGACCGGCAGGCCTAGAAAAGCAACATTGTCCGGGATCGAGTTGATTGAGTTATGACCATCCTCTGCACCCTCATCATTGTATTTGTCATTTTTGTCCAGCTCATCTGGGGCAGGCCTGGAGAGTTCAACTTCGGAGGCCGGCTTGTCCTTCGCATAAGCCAAGATTGCCTCTACGACCAAAGGCAAGGAGGCGAGCCCTTTAGGAAGTTTGATGAAAGAAGATCTGGATAAATGGGAGTTGTCAGGACCAACTCTTGTTGGTCATCATAGGAGGATGTCTCAAATCCCAGGTACGTACTTACATCAGCTTGCCGCGGGGTGCGTTTGCGAGTCCTTCCACACGATAAACAGTATGCAATGACTAAGGCCCCGTTTGGCGGCAGTGATATTATGTAATAATCACCCCTTTTGTATAACTGGGCCTCACAGAGGCCCATATTGTATCACACGCACGTTTGGAAGCTTTCAAAAGTTGTGATGTAAATCACAGCTTTTGGCATCACTGCTCATAACCCCCGCCAAATGCAAAATAGTACCCCTGGGGGTGTATTTGGAGTTATATCCGTAGTGTTCCTCTCAACACTCAATTAAATATTTATTTACTTTCAATCAACTTCAACACACTTCACTGCATTGCAACATGACCTCAATGCCATCATTCAACCTGCCAGTCTTTACATGGTAATTGTTGAGTTTTCAAGTGACAGCAATGTTGATTTTGTGTTGCGGCGCGCCCACTGCGGTGCTTCCTCAGTTGTTTCCCTAGAAACAGACGTCATCTTCTCTCTCTGCAAATTCTTTAACCTCGTCAAGACCAATCAAGATTGACCAGTTCAAATATCAATCTCAAGAACGACTCAATAATCATTGACTTTGTCTCAAGGACGACTTGATAATCATCGACTTTGTCTCAAGAACGACTTGATAATCATCGACTTTGTCAAATAACTTTCAAGGAAAAAGCGTGAAGTAAAACTCATCGCTCTCATCCTCTCATTCGGCATAATCCCTTTCTAACTAATTCTATCTTATCGCCTACCGCCTACAGCTTCCGTCATCGCTTCCTATCCCTAGTTTCTTATAAAAACACCTCAATCTTATTCTTCTGATGTTTGTTGTTGTCAAAACTCATCAATACTCACCAATCCTTCTTTTTCCTTTTCATCTCTTAATTAGTCTTTAATCAAAGAATCCCACAACTTCTATCTCTCGCTTAAAAAATAGCCCTCACATATTCATAGTCAGCTCAACGGTACACTTCACTGCACTCTTTCTTTATTTTCTCAATCTCACCAATTGTTCTTTCTTTCTGTTTAGTTTCTGGGTTTAGTTTTACAGTAACAAATTGTAATACTTTAGTAATTCAGCCAAAAGAGTTATGAATTTCTTGGCTTGGAAAATGTATTGCAAATAGCCAAATGTAACAATCGTTAACAAATTATTTTCTTTTTTGATTTGAAAATGGATCAAGTTCTTTTATCACAATTTTTTTTTTTCATACACATATAGTATTTAGATCAAGCAATATATTTATTTGATATTTGGCGCTGACAATGGTGATGACCAGACGCACATAGCTGAGCATATTCATGATGATAGTTTTTTGACAAAATGTCTCAAAACATAGTCATTTAAAAACCTAAACTCTGGGTCCACACAATCCCTCACATCTAAGAACCGCTGGAAATTATCATTGGTTGATCCACATGACCTCTGTAAATTCTGGAAGGTTTGCAAATGTTCGGGCCGGCTGCGGTGATAATACCGCCCCTGTTCATCCGATCAAAGAGAATTCATGGTCAATTGGCCAGTACGTGCCCATGATTGGGTTAACTTCATCCCCCCGTGAATGCTTGCTATTTTGATTTAACCCAGCCTTGTTGATCAAAATTAAGTAGCCCGCAAGTGGACCATATCCAAAGTGACTGGTAAGACAATCGGCTGAGAAGATCATATCGAATCGCAATTGATAGTCAGCCCTATTATTAAGTTTCCTCCCTATCGTGCAGAGACAGGGAGAACAGTACCTCAAAAAACAATCACTTACTGTCTTATGCACTGCCAGCATAATTGCCTAGGATGAAGTCATCCCAGTTAAACTGGGATGCACTCAACCAATTTAAACTTGGTTGAAATCAACTGATGAAATATAAATCCAAGGGACCCCCCTTGGTTTTATATTTCATTGGTTGAGGTCAACCTAATTTAAATTGGTTTTTTGCATCCTAGTTTAACTGGGATGAACTCAACCTAGGCAATTATGCTGGCAGTGATGCATATAATGCATTCAAGAAGGCCCAACATGTATGTTTGAGAGCTTGAGAGTTGGGATGAGGAGATCTATTGGATGGACCGGCGGCGAGTTCAACCAAGGAGCTCAAGGCAGGTAGTAGATCGACAGATTACCTGGAGAGCGGATGCAAGAAGAGGGTGTTGGCTAGGATGCGCAATGATTCCTGGAAGATTGGCGGGCTGAAGGCCGATTTAATCGTTGCAGATTTTGGATCGTCTGATTGAGGTGAGAGAGGTGGGAGTAGATTGGCATAACGCATAAAGAGTGGCAGATGAGAGACTGGGTAATCAGTGGCAATTGAGGAACGACCAAGCAGCTTGAGAGTCACGAGTGCGCGTAAGGTAGCTATACAAGGACATTGGACGAAGAATTTGCCGCCAAACGGGGCCTAAGTGTATATGTATTAAGGGAGAGAGGTGCTATCACGCAAGAGGGATGAGGTATGCACATACTAGATGCGGTGGCTATAAGCTCAGTGGCTGCACAAAGTGTGCTAAAAAGAAACAAAAAACAAAAAAAAAAAGAACTGAGCACTGCACACTCACACTGATCTATGTATGTAAATATGTTTGACTAAGCAAATACACCATGGTGCCAACCGGACTGTGCCACAATGAGCAATGAGAATGCAGGTGGAACAGCATCAGAGCTGCTCTGGAGCTGCAACCAAAGCTACAGAATGTCACATGTCATCAAGTGACTCTGATTTTCCCCTGGTGTCCTGAAGGCAAGGTAACTTAGAGTGCCATTAAAGATGACCATCTACATAAATACCAAAACATGCATCTTACATCAAAGTACCTTCCATTGGGGGAGCAAGAGGATAAAGATAGAATACATACCTATATCTTCTTAATTTCAAAGATTTGGGAGGGGTAGGGGGGGAATGTTGGCAGGTGTATTCATATTTACAAATTTGGCAGAAAAAATCTCCTGGCTTGCTGTCAAGCTCATATGTTATCAATCAAAGAAACCGAGGTGCAAACAAGATATTTTTAGTTCATATTGCTTGGTTCAACCATAAATGGAAAGAGGGCTCAAGGTCCTCTGCCATCATTTCAAAATTATCATTTAACTTATTTTAGGTGATTGTTAGATAACTTCCCTTCATTTCTGCAAGGACCAAATGACTAGATTGAGTCATAATGAAATGCCTAGGTTTCCAGGGGATCAGGGGATCTATTTATAGACCCCCTGGCATCCTGTATTATATAGCAGGACTCAAAAAAACTGCTTCTGAAGTAGGAATTCCTACATCAATTCAAATATGAAAGCTTATCACCTATAGTGGAACAACAAAACCAAGGGAAATCTTTGAGGAGGTTGATAGGTGACCTTGAGAAGCATGTGTTGAGTCTCCAGTGAACTTTTGGTGATAATTCAATTTCCCTACAAATATCCCTTCATTCTTATCATGCTACAACTCTTGAGGCTGATCTGTATGTGGTGCAGTCAATTACCATGGTTTAGTCTTCAGGTTGCTGCCAAACACAGAATCAGGATCCCATCATGATGATCATTAACAACCACGCAATGGGTTTTTACAAAACTGAGTTGCTATGCTACACTAAACTATTTGAACACTCACTGTTAGCATAGTGATTTTTTTTTCTGCTATCAAATTGGGTGTTAGGTGGCAATAAACTATTCTAAAAAAAATCAGTGTGGCACCAAATTTCTCAACAAAACTTTTTGTAGTGTTAGCTTCAAAAAATCACCGCTACACTAACAAGTAGTGTAATTGTTTTTATCACTAATAGATTTTGAAGTTTCAATCAGCATGGCGCCATCAGATCCATGCTACACCACACTAAACTTTCCCTGTTATCTGATTCTCTACTATGATAAATTGTAGCTAGCAGCCAATTTTTTCCCAGCTAGTCAGATTTGAGGATTGAAAGCTAACACTTTATGTCATGCTCTGTGATGCCAAGGACTGGTATCCTTCTAGCTACACAAGGTGCAAGGCAAACAACAATATAAAATAAGGGTTTTTTGGGTGATTTTTAATATCTTTTTTATTAATATAAAAGATAATAAAGGTTTTTAGGAGGGGCCTGCACGCAGGGGTAGTTTAGTTCCCTCCAAAGGTTTCTTAAGACCTTAATAAACTGGGGCCTGAAAGAAGGGGTGGTTTAGATCCCAGTGGTAATAGTGGCTGAAAAGGGCCACAACTCCTGAAAGAAAAAGACTTACTGTAGGCCTTAAGGGGAGGAGTGGGGACTTTTCACAGGGAAACTGGACAGCTTGAAGCGGTTGGAAAGGTGTGGTGGACAGCTGGACAGATTTGGAGTTGAGAGAAAGAGGCTTTGAGTCTTGAGGACTGATTTACTGGGCAGGACACTAGTAGGCTGGACTGGTGGAATGCTGGTGGTAAATATGATAAAGCTGGGGAATCCAAATACAGGGGGAAGAAAGGGCCTCTTAAATGCCTTTCTGGAGCCCTGATGGAGAAACATCAAGTGTTATTTTGGCTATGGGAACACTACAAGGAAGGAGTTATCCTTAGTAGAAATAAATGATGTAATTTATCAAATTGTTACATGTACGGGCTGTCAATAATTAACACAGTCTGTCAGTCATCTGTAGACATCATCTGAGGGCGCTTCAAGAGCTCTTATTTTGATGTACAACATGCATTGATCACTTGATCAATAGAATAAAAAAGAAATAATCAAATTATACTACAGAATCTTATTTCTGTTTAATTTGGTTATTTCATATATACAGTTCTGTACCATGAGAGTTCTTGTCATACTTGAATGGTGGGCGCTTTTACAGCTCTCCATTCAATTATTTTACAAGCAAAACATCCTGGGAAAAGTGTCAACATTTATTATTTTCCCGTGATAAAAAGGAGCTTGTCATTTATTTTAATTGTACAAGTTCTTTTAGACTTGTTTGAAGTATTCTGATGTTTTCTTTGTCCCCTGTTTTGTGTCTTTCATGTGTTATGATATTATTTAGCTTATACTGTATGTATTTGTATAAGTTAATAATAATACAAAGACTATAAAACAGCATGATATTTATGTCAAATGTTATTTAATATTTTATTTATGTGTTTAAAGGATAATTACATAGTTTATTTAAGTAAGTATCCCGTATTTTAAGGACTTCTAATTATTAGAATACTCTCATATTACATATATTTATACCTAGTAAGTATTTTAGCGCTTAGTAGGAGTATTCTTTTGAGTTAATTTTATTATTAGAAGGAGTAAGTTTTCTAGGGTACTTTGGCTGAGGTACCCTAGGTTATTTTACTTTCTCTTTCAGAATATGAAATAATGTTCTCATTTATCTCAAAGGTTAATGAGTTATTATTTATTTTATTATTAATTTATTTATTATATTTGTTTATTGCATTATTACTACATAATAATGTTTATATTTTAAAATTTTATCTTTTTCTTATGTTTATTATTATTTATGTTACATTATTACTCATGTAATAATTTCTCTGTCATATGTATTTTGTACTAATTAATTATTACTTTATTTATTGTTCTAGTCAGGTTGTCTCTGAACTAGTAGCAAGCTGACACTTTATTTCAACTGTTAAAATAAGATGTCAGATGCTCGTGGTGTAATTCAAATCATGTCACCCAAGGGAATTGATACCAGGGTCAAAAGGTGAGTGCAACCTAATGGTCATGCTTGACCATTATACCACAGCTACCCTAATATATATGGACATCTGTGGAGAGATGTACCAAGATTTACTATACAACCTACTGAACATGAGTGTCTTTTTTAAATCCCCAGTTCACCAGTCTGCTTTGGTGTTTTTTTTTTTTTTAAAAAAATCCCAGCTTAGTTTTTCATTTAATTTTTTCTTGATATTCTTAATTTGCATTTAAAGAATCAAAACAGAACTTCTCATCACCAAAAAACCATCCAAATCACCTCACCACCTTCTGAACAAGCCTGTGTAAGTCCCCCATCCCCCTGCACAATCCCCCTGCACATAAAGAGCATGAGGCTTTGGCTTGACTGAATGTTGGCCTAAAAGGTGTTAGATTGGAGGCTTGGGGGCATGCAGTGTACCTAATATGGCACTACCAGCATAATTGCCTAGGTTGGGTTCATCCTAGTTAAACTAGGATGCAAACAACCAATTCAAAGTAGGTTGACCTCAACCAATCAAATATAAAACCAAGGGGGGTCCCTTGGATTTATGTTTCATCAGTTGATTTCAACCAAGTTTAAATTGGTTGAGTGCATCCCAGTTTAACTTGGATGACTTCATCCTAGGAAATTATGCTGGCAGTATGGGTGCCTGTCACAGTATGGCTTTTTCTTTAACAAATGTTGGCCTAAAAGGGGTTATATTGGAGGCTTGTGGGGTGTGCAGTGTACCCATTATGGGTGCTTGTCACAGTGTACTCATCATAGGTGCCTGTCACATACCTTTTGTAGCCCAGCTACACCAGGTCCATGTTAATCCCCAATTTGTGGAAAATTCATAATTGAATCCAACTTGTTTGGACATCTATTGTAAGTTATCCATCCTCTGATCACTCAGTTTTTTGCACAATGACTCACCAAGGAAATTTGGCAGAATTTACAAGTCACAAAAAATGAGGGGATTTGAAGGGGAGGGTGGAAAACAACAGAGGTGACAAAAAAAACCCCGTACAGCTCAAGGAAAATGTTTCATCCAAGATTTAGAACATGGTTCTCGCGATTTCATTTCCACATTGCAACCCAAGGCAGCCCATCTCCCCCCCACTGGCCCCAACCAAAATATGATGCATCAGATACATTGTTTGGAAGCAGAAGATCTAGATTATCAAATAGATCAAGAGCATGGGACATTTAACAAACCGGAGCCAATTAATCACTGTGTTCAACAGTTACAAGCCTATCTTCAAAGCAAGGATTACAAGCAACGGACAGTTTTGGAGCAAAACCACTGGGAAGAAGTATACAATGGAATGTTCACCAGTTTCTATGAGTGTGCTTCCAGGACTTCAATTCGGGGAAGCCCTGCAAATTGGGATCATAACTGGAAGGCACCATGTCAATGTGTAGAAACCCAAATTTGATCTGTTTGTCTTGTTGATATCCTGAGTTGTGTATTTGTTGTATCTTCTCTATTTATTTCTAAAACTCACCAATTATGTTTATTCTTACAGCACAGCAACTACAAATCATCAAACTTTGCAATTGTCATCACAATCAAGTCCGCCTGATACAAATGGGATATATTGGTGGTTCTCCAAAATACCCACGGACTGCATTTTCCATTTGGCTTCTACGGTTCCATCACATCCTCTGGAAGCAAAGTGCTGTTGCAATGTCACCATTCTCAAAGGCCATTGATGAGTTCCTCAATTCATTCAACCAACTGATCTTGGTTCCACACACTAATGAAGATGAAAATATTTTTCTACAGCGTATTTATTACACTATTCTTGAATAAATATCACTGAGCACCTTTTTTTACTTCAGACTTGTGAATGGAGAAGAAATATTCCCTCTGCAGTGGATGCATTCCAAGAAATGTACCAGTGACAGAATAGTCAACATTGTCCTCAACAATGAACCAATGGAGAAGTTAGCCAAAATATGCCCAAACTGTTTTGGTCCTGAGGTACCTGGGAAAAGTGAAGATGAGCCGCATTATATTTTATGTATGGATGGAAATTTCCAACATCATAGACATATGAAAGCAAGTGTTGATATTCCAGGTAGCCTCAAAAATCCATCTCTATTCGTGGAACCTGAAGAGGTTGATTGTATGATACAACAAATGACCCAAGAGCATCAGGATTATTCAGAAACCAATATGACTGTGAGAACAATTTGTACTTTGTATATTCTCATTGTTTTTTTCACTCTACTGAAATGATATTGTGAATATTAGGATACATGTACTCTGCAGCACAAGGCTGCTGATGATGTCCAATCTGATCAAACCTGGAAAGAATGTGATGAGACTGGGCTCTTTGGAATGGCTTGTTGGCATGACCAAATCATGAATCTTATAAATATTTTACAGAGTGGTGAGAAGTGTGTTATTTTCTTTTATGGGTTTTCCAACCAACCTTTGATTATAAACTATGTGTTGCAATTGATTTTTTGTCAGGTACTACTTCCCAATGACTATGATCAATAAGATCATTCAACAAAACAAAAAATGGTGAGGAATATATGAGGAAGCTTGCATTTTTGTATGACATTGGGTGTAACATTGAAAAGGGTATCATTTGGGTAAGAAGTTTTCTTTTTATTTATAATATTCCTGATCTGGAACTGATACAATTTTGAAAATGACGCGTAATCAATTTCAGGAGCTACAAGTCAATAATCAACTCATTTTTGGGACAAGTGTATTCCATTCATATGTTCACCAGTGGTCATGTCAAATCCAATACCACCCAAGATTAAATCTTGGCTGAGGAATGTCTGATGGGGAAGGAATGGAGAGAATTTGGGTGTTTCTGTCACCATCAATCTAACAGCTCAGATATTTCACAAAGAATCACAGACTTATGGCAGTAGAGATACAATCATCCCATCACAATGATGTTGGAATTTTATATTATGGTTGGTTCAAACAATGTAAATTCAGGTACTTAGCTACATCTTTGCTTGGCCACATTTTACTAATCACATTTCTACAGTTCACTTACTTTTGGAACGTGGCCAACATATTGAGTTTCTAAAAAATTGATTGGCTGAAGTCCTTCAAGATCTTGAACGAGGGGTTGGCTATACCCTGGATTATCTGAGGGAACAGTGGGAGCAGCAACGCAGAATTCAGCTGTCTGTGGTTGAAACTGAGAGCGAGAAGGAAATGTTAAAACAGGTTGAAGGACTAGTTGACCTGGAGGACAAATTATGGGAAGCCAAGTCAGTGTCTACTCTGATTATTTATTTTAAGGATATTAAAACTGATTATTGGATAAATTATATACTCATGAGTTAGGTGAGCTTCAAGCCACCCGGAGAAGAACACAGACCCCAGGTCAAAGTCATCAACTGGAGCAACTCCCTGATACAGTCAGGTTCTTGGAATGTGAAATAGAAAGTATAATTTTGGATCTTGGATCTGAACACTTTAGGAATTTTCCAGGTGCATTGGGTGAGTGGTCTGGACCAGTTGTGACACATCATTTGATTCATATTGAGCTAACATAAAATTTGATTAAAATCAGATGCAGAATCAAAAGCTTTGATCAAAATGAAATTCAGCAAAGCAAAACTTTATGAAGCAAAGGTAGGGGTGATTAAAATGCAGAGGAAGTGGGATTGCAGTGGCTCAGGTAATGAAGAAGATATGATTATGTACTTGATTTATTTTGATATTTTCATTTTCTTTCATAGGAACCCAAGTGCAAGAGCAATACAAAAAACAGATGAACTCAACAGTCAATCTTCTAAAGAAGAAATGGAATTCATATACAAATTGTGCTGAAGATTACAATTCACAATTCTCTCCCAAAAGACCCTTACCAACCCCCACCCTGGAAGATGTCAAAAGCCTTGATATGGATGATAGTTTTTGGGATATGGGTCCACTCACCCACCCATTAAATGAGCCTTGGTAAAATGACTTGAATTTGCAAAAAGGTATTCAGGCCTATCTCACATTCACCCATTGCAAAGATGAGCTACATCGAATTGCTCGTGAGGCAAGACAAGCTGTGAATTGGGCTATTGATCAGGAAGAGAAACTAGATCAGGTTCTGAATTGGCTAAGTGATGGTAATATAAACGCAAAATAATAATCCAAATATTCATGGAGAAAATCAATTTTATTAATTTTGCGTTTTCATCGTTTTTGAAGGAAATCATACTATGGATGTTCCCACCAAGATTCAGCAACGATTGTCAAATATTCCACATCCTAAATCAGCCTTAAAATAAATATTCAGCACCTTGGCCAAAAAACACTGTTGGTTATGCATGTCATGGAATTCAAAATGCAGGGTCCTATTGAACTGGAGAAAAAATTATGTTCATCAACACAATCCAAACTCAAATATAATTGAGAAATGGAATTTTCTAATCAGTAAAACTTGTGAAATGTGGGAGAAACTGGTAACTGGCCCATCAGTTATCATGGAATTTGGGAATCAAGATGAACAATAAGAGGAACTTATTCTTGATCAAGAAGGCCTTGAAAATGATGAAGAAATCCCAGAACCTGAGTAATTTAAAAAATCAGACACAAAACCACATTTATTATTTCTATGCATACTTTTATCTTATTGATTATTTCTATTCATAATATCATATTATTTACTACTTCTACCCTGAATAAAATTTAACAAACTAATTCAATGATTGGGCTTAAATAAATTTTCAAAAATACCATTGTATGTTCACATTTTCCCAAACATTTTGGCAAAATGTGAATATAATGTGCAGTATGCAAATCAGTTAAATAAATTAATTAATTGGAATATTTAGCCCTTGGGAAACAAAACAAAGGTCCCCATTAAATATGTCTGTTTGAGCATCTACTATACAGGGAATTTACCAAAAATATCAAAAGAAATTGTGAAGGCAAAGTATTAATTGGTGAATACAAATCCTGAAAGACTATCTCTGTTCACAATAAGAGTTGAATTGTTTATTCTTTATATACATAATATTAGGGGGTATCAAACATGACCAAATCCACAATTAAAACCAGTGAATTAAGTTTTTCCACAAAATTTCATTTTTGAGAATTCTGAACCATTTTATATACATCTCAATGGTTTTTAAAAATGGTGGATTTTCAAAACCAGTTGATTAGATAATTGTGGATTTGGTCATATTTGATACCCCCTATTACCTTATTTATTCTACAGTCTGTAAGGTTTGGTTGGTTGTATATTCTGCTTAAAAGGATTTCAATCCCAATGCAAGATTTGTTTTGCATGCAATCATGCCAGAAATAGCAAATTGGGTGTGTTTTGTATCAAATGAACTTTCAATACAGCTGTGGGTAGCAGGAAAAAACATGCAAGAGAAAAAGGTGAAAGAGAAGGACAGAAGGGATGATTATTGATTGATCTGAGATTTGAATAATCTGAGTTCTCTTATTATTGATAATCAACAACTTGGAAAAGTTGGAAATCTGTGCCAGAGAGAAATGCAACAGCCTCTTCACACAATGGAAATGTGGAAGGTATCTGAGAAGACAAGTCAGAGGCGTGAGCTGTAACTTAATGAATCCTTGGTGATCTGAGTTTGGTGGTTCTGGGTGTCTGGAGGTTGTGTATCCTCCCTGCAATTGGGGATACAGCAACTTTGAAAATTTTCAAGGTTTTCTCATGTAATCCTACATGTAGATGTGGCTGGCTGGCCTTGTTTCACTCGCCCAGCCAGGTGTAGCGTATAATTATTTATTTGATTACTCCATGAAGGAGTTGAGCAATTACAAAGTGATCAGTGAACACTATGGTCAACTTTGAATGAGAAAACAGAATTTGAAGTCAAAATGATGATGAAGATTAAGGATAAAAAGATATGAGGCTATTTTTCATTATCTATTGGGAGAAAAGGGAATAAGGAAAGCTTTAGGTCAGCTGTGATGACTCTATGGCTGACAAACAGGCTGAGTTGGAATGAATGATCTGAGTGTGAAGATATGGTGTGGATGGATGAGCTGGAATGAAGGAGCTGATGGAGCTGACTTGGTGACACTGCCAGCATAATTTCCTAGGTTAATTCCATCCCAGTTAAACCAGGATGCAAAAATCCAATTTAAAGTCAGTTGACCTCAGCCAATGAAATATAAAACCAAGGGGGGTCCATTGGATGTATCCCAGTTTAACTGGGATGACCTCATCCTAGGAAATTATGCTGGCAGTGTAGAGAGGAGATGTTGAGTCAGTGGTGAGGAGTGGGCAAGCTGAAGGGGCTGGGTTGGCATTGAGGAGCTCAGTGAGCTTGGTTTCTGGGGAGGACCTGATTGAGCTGGGTTGTTGGGGAGGATCTGAGTGAGTTATTTTCCTGGGTGGGAGCTGACTGACTGAGATGAGTTATGTGAAAGCAGATGAATGAAATGAGTTGTTTGAGGAGGGGCAGATTGAGCTTATTGGGTTAGGAGGAGCTGAGTGAGTTGATTTGGTGGGGGGGAGCTGACTGTGCTGATTTATTTGAAGGGAGCTGACTGAGTTAAGTCAGTGGGGAGGAGCTGCACCAGCTGTTTTGGTGTGGGAGGGGGAGGGGGGGAGGGTAGCTAAGCTGTTTGGGGATAGTAAACTGAGTTGGGTAAGTGGGGAGAATCTGACTGAGTTTATTTAGTGCAGTAAATAACTCAGCTCAGTCAGATCCTCCCTAAAAACCCAGCTTCCTCAGCTCCTCCCCTCCTCCCCACTGACTCAACAGCTCATGTACACCCAATCAGCTCTATCAGCTCCTTGCCATCAAACCAGCTCAATCAGCTACTCCCCTCCTCTCCTTCCCATTGACTCAAAAGAGTCTCCACACCTGATCAGCTCTGCCAGTCCCTCCCCACCAACCCAGCTCTTTCAGCTAGGCTGAATGAGCTGATTGGGTTAGGAGGAGCTGAGTGAGTTGATTTGGTGGGGGGGAGCTGACTGAGCCTATTTGTTTGGGGGGAGTTGACTGAGTTGAGTCAGTGGGGAGGAGCTGAACCAGCTGTTTTGGTGTGGGAGGGGGAGGGGGGGAGGGTAGGTGAGTTTTTTGGGGATAGTAAACTGAGTTGGGTAAGTGGGGAGAATCTGACTGAGTTTATTTAGTGCAGTAAATAATGCAGCTCAGTCAGCTCCTCCCTAAAAACCCAGCTTCCTCAGCTCCTCCCTTCCTCCCCACTGACTCAACAGCTCCTGCACACCAAATCAGCTCTATCAGCTCCTTGCCACCAAACCAGATCAATCAGCTACTCCCCTCCTCTCCTTCCCACTGACTCAACAGAGTCTCCACACCTAATCAGCTCTGCCAGCCCCTCCCCACCAACCCAGCTCACTCAGATACTCTCCTCCTACCCAATGACTTAGTAGCTCCCCCATGCCTAATCAGCTCCATAAGCTCCTTCCCACAAAACCAAATTACTCAGCTGCTTCCCTCCTCCCCACTGAATCAACAGCTCCTCCACATCAAATCAGCTCACTCAGCTCCTCCCCACTGACTCAATAAATCCTTCTCACCAGCTCAGCTCAGTCAGCCTCTACCCTCCACTCAAGTCAGTATTCTGCCCCCCAAACACCTCAGCTAAATCAGCTGTTCTGAACAAATTCAGCTTACTCAACTGGTCCCCATTGGCCCAACTCACTCTTCTTTCCCCAAAAGACTCACCTTAGTCAGCTGCTCCCAAATATCTCAGCTCAGTCAGCTCCCACCCAGGAAGTTAACCTACACAGCTCATTCAGCTACTCCCCATCTCCCTGAGCTCCTCCGCACCAACCCAGCCCAATCAGCTCCTCCCCACTGATTCAAAAGCTCCTCCTCCCCAGCTCATCTCAGTTGCCCCCCCCACCCCCAAGCAACCCAGCTCATTTGGATTATCCCCACAAAAAACTGCAAAAAAAAACAGGCTAAAATACCTGCAGTTGAAATAGAAAAGTAAAAAGGTGCCTTTGTATTTTTGTGTGGGTAGTTAGGCCAGAATTTTTTACAGTTAAATCAGCTGACTCAGCTTATGCTAACCTGCTGTCCCAGAAATAAAACAGCTCATTCAGCCCCACACCACCAAATCAGATCACTCAGCTCTTCCCCACTCAATTAAATCAGTCAGATCCCACAAATAACTCAATTCAGTCCAGTGCCCCCAAAGAACTCACCTCAATCAGCTCATCCCAACCATACACCAAATCAGCTCACTCAATTGCTCCCTGCCAAATCAACTCACTCAGCTCCTCCCCACTCAATCAGCTCAGTCAGCCCCTCCCCAAAACAACCAACCTCATTCAGTCCCCCCCCCCCCCATATCAGATCACTCAACTCCTCCAGAGCAGCTCAACTTAGTCAGCTCCTCCCCACCAACTTCAAACCCATCAGCTTCTTCCCACCAGCTTAGCTCACACAGCTAAAATCCACTAGGTCATCCCAGTCATCACCTCCCCAGCAACTCAGCTCAGGCAGGCAGGTACTCCCAAAATAACCCATACTAATCAGCTCCTCCCTGCCTAATCATCTCATTCAGCTGTTCGCCACTCAATCAGCGCAGTCAGCTCCCCCTAGCAACCCAGCTCATTCAGCTCCCCCATATCAGCTCACTCCGCTCCCCCCAAATAGCTCAATTCTGTGGAAGGAGCTGAATGAGCTGAGCTTCTACGGGGTGCTGACTGATATAAGCTGCTAGGTAGGGAGGAGCTGAAAGGGCTGAGTGGGCTGAGCAGGCCTGGAGGATAGGAATGAGCTGATTAGGGTGGGGCCATCCAACTAAGCTGAATTGTTTGATGGCTGAAGCAGTGCTCAAGTTTTGGGGAGCTGACTTGTATTTTTCTTGGCTTTAAGCCAGGCATATCAGTTCTGCAGAGCTGGCATGGCCAGCTCTTGGTTATTTATGGCTTTAAGCCAAAAATAAGAGCAGATTTATTGTTGGCTTAAAGCCAAAGAATTATTGTGACACAGGTGTTAAAAGATCAAAGATTTTATGGAGGGGCCAGCAAGCTGGGGTGTTTAGTTCCCTCCAAAGTTGTTCGTGCTAAAAGCAGGGAACTGAACCTCAAAAACTGGGGCCTGCAAGTAGGGGTGTTTAGTCTCAGTGGATATAGTGGCTAAGAAAGGGCCACAACTCCTGATAGAAAAAGACTTACTGTAGTATGCTTTGGGGGAGGAGGTGAGGGGAATGTCTTCTGGTAAACTGAGCAGCTGGAAGTGGTTAGAAAGGTGAACTGGAAGGCTGGACAGATTTGGGGTTGAGGAACAGAGGCTTTGAAGTCTTGAAGACTGATTTACTGGGCAGGACACTAGTATGCGTGGAATGCAGGATGTAAATATGATAAAGCTGGGGAATAAAAACACAGGGGGAAGAAAGGGCCTCTTAAATGCCTTTCTGGAGCCCTGATGGCAAAACATCAAGTTTTATTTTGGCTATGGGAATACTACAAGGACGGAGTTGTCCTTAGTAGAAATAAATGATATTATTTATCAAATTATTATATGTACAGGCTGTCAATAATTAATACAGCCTGTCAATAATCTGTAGACATGTTCTGAGGGTGCTTCAAGAGATGTTAGTTTGATGTACAACATGAATTGATCATTTGAGCAATAAATATTTCAAGCAAATAATCAAATAATGTTACAAAAGCTTATTTCTGTTTAATTTGGTTATTTTCATATATAAAGTTCTATATCATGAGATGATGCTTGTCATAGTTGCATCATGGGAATTTTTCCAGCTCTCCATTCAATTATTTGACAAGCAAAAATCCTGGGAAAAGTGTCAGTATTTGTTCTTTTCCCGTGATTAAAGGAGCTTGTCATTTGTTTTAATTGTACAAGGTCCTTTAGGCTTATTTGAAGTATTCTAATGTTTTCCTTCTCCCCCTTTTTTTCGTGTCTTTCATGTATTATGATATTAGTTAACTTGGACAGTATAAATTTTTATAAGTTCATTATGCCAAACAGACTATAAAACAGTGTGGTATCTATGTCAAATGTTATTTAATATTTTATTTATGTGTTTAAAGGATAATTGCATAGTTTATTTAAGTTATTACCCCGTATGTTCAGGACTTCCACATACTAGAATACTCTCATATTACATATGTTTATACTTAGTGAGTATTTTTAGCGCTTAGTAGGAGCATTCTTTAAGTTAATTTTATTATCAGAAGGAGTAAGTTTCCTAGGATACTTTGGCTGAGGTACCCTAGGTTATTTTACTTGCTCTATCAGAATATGTAATAATCTCTTCACTTATCCCATAGGTTAATAATTTATTACTTATTTTCTTATTAATTGATTAATTATATTTGTTTATTACATTATTATTAGGGGGTATCAAATATGACCAAATCCACAATTAAAACCTAGTTACCCTTTTTCAGGCCCCAGCCCCCCCCAATGGAAACCTCGACTACCTGACCAGTTGAGTTCCAATTCGACTCAACCTTCTTCTGAAAAATCATCCAAACATGTGCTAACAATCCTGAACCTTTTGTTTCAATAATCTATCCACAAAAACAATGCCCCAGTTTTGGTGATGGTGGTGCCTATCCCGAGTGCCACATTTCCCAGTATCCCTTGGAAATGGGCCGGAAGAAACATGTGAGTTTAGTCTAGGCCAACATCGTATTATGTTTTATCCTTCACAACCAAGCTGATGATATGATGAATCAACACCAGGCCTCAATTGGGAATACGCTAGCTTTGACAGTTGATGGGGAAGGAGAGATTGATTACACAAAGATTGCCACCCAAGGACATCGGGAAGACCGACACGTCCAGGCACAATTAAAGGACCCCGTCAGTCGGACTATCATGAGGGCTTTTAAAGACTTTCTGATGACGTATGTCGATGAAAATGGTACCAGTGTTTATGGTCAACGGATCAAAACTTTAGGAGAAGGTTAATCCTTTCTCATCCGAGCATCCAACAACAGGGGAATACTAATCACGTGTTTTCTTACCAGTCAACTCTGAATCTCTCGAAGTGTCCTTCTTGCATCTGTCTGACTCCAAGGCGATCTTAGCATACTTCTTAGCTAACTGTCCGACCCCAATGCTTGCACATTTCGATACAGTAGCATTAGATGCTATTCTATTATACTACCCGGAATACGACCGGATCCATACCGAAGTCCATGTGCGAATTACTGAGCTGCCGACGTCATACACCCTGCGTGAGCTACGACAAGAACATCTTCATCGACTGGTCAGAGTCACTGGAGTCGTCACCCAGCTGAAATATGTCAAGTTCGACTGCGGCAAATGTGGAGAAACCTTGGGTCCGTTCTTCCAAGATGCAAACCAAGAAGTCCGGATCAGTTTCTGTTTGAACTGCGCTGGTAAAGGTCCCTTCACGGTTAACTCAGAAAAGACGCTGTATCGGAACTACCAGAAGATGACTCTCCAAGAATCACCAGGCTCGGTACCCGCAGGTCGATTGCCCCACCGTCACCAAGATTCATCTTACTCTGGGACCTGATCGACCGGGTCAAGCCTGGAGAAGAGGTGGATGTGATCGGAGTATACAAGAACAATTTTGGATGTCTCTCTGAACATCAAGAACGGCTTCCGGTTTTTGCAACGATCTTGGAGGCCAACCACATCAGTAAAAAAGAGGACCAATTCGCGTCTGGGTCGATTGACCGAAGAGGATGAGAAGGCCATCAGAGCATTGGTAGGGACGACCGTAGCGGCAAGCGGATCATCAAGTCGATCGCGCCCTTCAATCTATGGACACGAGGACATTAAGACTGCGTTAGCTCTGAGTCTTTTTGGCGGAGTCTCGAGAATATTAACAACAAGCATCGGATCCGAGGTGACATCAATGTCTTGATGCTCGGAGATCCTGGCACAGCTAAGTCCCAGTTCTTGAAATACGTCGAAAAAACCGCCCACCGTGCTGTCTTCGCCACCGGCCAAGGTGCCAGTGCCGTCGTGTCTGACAGCCAGTGTCAGGAAAGATCCGGTGACCAGAGAATGGACTCTTGAGGCGGGGCTCTGGTGCTTGCTGAGATAAAGGGACATGTTGATTGACGAGTTTGATAAGATGAACGACCAGATAGGTTAGTGCCCTTAAAGCATATCAAGAATATCTATTTTGAAGAGCTAACCGTTGTGCGTTATGAAGAACTTCGATCCATGAGGCTATGGAACAACAAACCATCTCGATATCCAAAGCTGGAATCGTGAATAGTCTCCAAGCCAGATGCGCGATCATTGCAGCAGCCAACCCAATCAGAGGCCGATATAATTCCCAAATCCGGAGTGATCACGGGCAGATACTTACTCTTTCAATAACCTGCTGAACAATTGATTCTGGACAGCCTTCTCACAAAACGTCGAGTTAACCGAACCGATCTTGTCTCGA